>QGMG01000395.1:0-31195 GCA_007825325.1 Lachnellula cervina | reverse complement strand
TGTGCCCGTTGATCCGGGGATCGAGGCGTGGCTGCCTGCGGTTTTCGCTGCGAATGCTGAGAGTAGGAATGCAGAGGAGAGTGGGAATGGAGAGGGGGATCACGAGAAAGTCGTTGATCCCACGGGCGGCGGGAATGCGTTTCTGGGCGGGCTGGCGGTGGGGTTGGCGCGGGGCAAAGAGGTGCTTGATGCAGCTGTTTGGGGGAGCGTGGCGGCTAGTTTTGCGATTGAGCAGGTTGGGATGCCGATTCTCGGGGTTGATGCGGAGGGCGTGGAGACGTGGAATGGGGTGCGGGTTGAGCAGCGGTTGGACGAGTATGTGAAAAAGTGGAAGGATTGAGATTTGAGAAAAGGCCTCGATTTTTCGGGCAATGTTGGATGCATGCATTATTTAGACGGGAATGGCGTTTCGTTTCTTTTGGGGCTTTGAGTGATGATGACGAAAATAACGAGCAAAATGGTCATGGCATGGGGACGGAGACGAAGACATGATAATTAGACAGGTGCGATTTCTTTCATTTATACTGATTCAACATAGACATTGCATGCATAATCATTACAACATTAGCTAGCAGAAGCAGAAACGCCAAGTACTCCTTCCCTGAATTATTTTAGTTGAAAACAATCTAAACGCCGTCTTAAAATTCATGTTATCTGTACGGAGTAATATTCTACATCTTGTAAACAAGATCATTATCGGTATACCTATATCAGATTAGCTATTGCTTAGGTTGCTTAGTCATGTTCCGGCTCTCTCTTCTAGTAACGAATTATAATATATTTATTGTTCGGGTTTGCTATACGGAATTTTTAGAGACGACTATATCTACAGTAGGATACCTGTAACGACCCGAGTGTGGAGCAAATGGCGGCGTCACGTGAAGAGGGGATTTACACGTTGGGAAAAGAGAGACTTCAGGTTATCCTCAGAGAATCTACAACTAAATAAAGAAGAGAGAAAGGAGTGAAAGCTTCTCATATACGAGTATAACTAGGTAAAGCGAGACGTGCGGCTAGCAATTGTTGGTAAGCGCATATATACCAAGTAATGCGCCGCTAGCACATGCTAGCGGCGTATTGTCTCTCCTTTGAGCATCACTTTGGAGTCTGGGTCCGTGAGACATGCTCCTTTCCCTAACTGCATCTTTTTGCCAGATAAGATGGCGCAGTCCAAAGAACAAGGATCAAGCGCAGCTCAGTCCAGCTTCTATACTCACGACACTGATATCTACAGCCCAACAGACCCGCATTTCACCATTACATCCAAGACTCTACCGCTCCAACTCCGCAGTCTGGCGTCAGACGACCGGCCTGCCCTCCTCAAGCATTACAGCGATATTCGGAATGTGGAACACGATAGATCGGTTGCAGGGCTCGCAACCCCAGCGGCTATTGATGCTCTTATCACGCAATGGACAACTTTCACCCAGCCTCTCGATCGCCTCAATGCCATTATCACGATTGGTGGTGACTTTATCGGCACCGGCGGGATAGGATGGATTGGCAGTAAACCCGATGGAAGAAAGATTGGCGATGCAGGAGTAATGCTTGACACTGAAGCTCGTGGTAAGGGTTATGCGTATGAGGCCCTCCGGATCACTATTGACTACGGCTTCACCCTTTTGGCTCTCGACGAGGTGCATCTTGCAACGAAAAGCATCAATGCTGCGATGCGCGGACTCATGGAGAAGAAGCTGCGATTCGAAGGAGTCAGGACTCGTGAAGATCGCTTTGGAAACGACTGGCTTTGGAAAATTGAGAAGAAGCAGTGGTTTCAGTCGGTGCACTCGTTGTGAGGCATGAAGCGAGCCGTACAAAATTCCTGATCAAGACTTATAGTATGTGATCTTGAAGTGGAACCAATCCGCAGGCTGGGCAACCTGGTGATCGAAAGGTTGTTGATGACGTGAGATGGTGCAAGTTTGAACTGTCATGTTTTAATGATGAAGATCCATCTACATCCTAACGACCTCGGTATCTTTAACAGGATTCAGGACTACTTAATCTGGCACGTATCGTTCCATTGCGAAGGTCTTTACCGCCTTTCTCAAAACTTGTGTTGTGAAGCACTTCGGGATGGAATACAATCTTCGCAAAACACGGTCCATATGTGACGTATTGTAGGTAATCTTGAACATCGTCAGAATTGGAAACTAGGGAATTGACTATATTTTTGACAGTAACAGAGGCAAATAGCACAGTACTATAAAAAGGTAAAAACATTGAATTCCGACTTGGGACAAACAAAACCGCGGCTAATGGTCAGCAGGCCAGAGAGACGAGGGAAATCCTGGACCATCTCCTGAGGCGGCGTATAAATTGTACTACCTCATATTTGCCACGGACATCGAAGAGAGAAATGTTGCCTATCAACATGCAATGTAGAAATCTTTACCTCCCAGAAACCAATTCTCGTTACAATATACAGGCGACGATATAGAATGCGCTGTATTTTCAGAACTAGCAACGCTTTCTTCAATCAAGTAAGAGAACTAAATCTAGCTAGCCAAACATGAAAGACCCTGATTTGCTCTATCTAAGCAAAGGCAAGATGGGCCAAGAACTCCGGGACTCTTGGTCCTTGTACTGGTATATCAGCTAGAATCCTATCAATCTCTTTGAGATCCTCGGCCGTGACATGGACGTCCTTTGCGTTCTCCTGAACCCGGCTAACAGTCGTCGCCCCAGGAAGTGGAATGATAAGCGGGTGGCCCTTTGTGCCAGAGTAGGATTTGACCCAACCGATAGCTAGTTGGGCAGGTGTGCACCCTTTCTTCTCGGCAACCTTCGTGATGGCATCCACGAGCTCCAAGTTCTTGTGAAAGTTCTCCTCGTGGAAGCGTGGCGAGAACTTATGCACCTCGGTCACATCGCTAAAAGACCTGATCTGGCCGGTCAGGAACCCCCTCCCCAACGGACTGTAGGCGACAATCGGGATGCCGAGCTCAGCGCAGGTCGACGCGACGCCGTTTGTCTGGATGTCCAAGCTGAAGAGCGAGAACTCAACCTCCACTGCCGCAATGGGATGGACGGACGCAGCACGGCGGATCGTAGCAGCGCCAGTCTCAGACAAGCCAATGCCGCCTATCTTTCCCGCCTTGACGAATTCGGCCAGGTACCCAATAGTCTCCTCGATCGGGGTTTTGAGGTCTACGCGGGCGCACTCGAAGATGTCAATCTTCTTCTTCCCGCCCAGCAGCTTCACGCAATTCTCAATGCTTGTCGTAAGGCCGGCTTTGTCGCCAGTGGGTGTGAAGTTCGGCCCGAGGGCGCCTTTGATGCTCAACACCACTTTGTCTGCATCCTCGGGGTATTTGGAAAAATAGGCATTCAGGAGCTGGAGGGAGTTATTGTCTGGTGTACCATAGAACTCGCCTCCATTCCAGAAGTTACAGCCGGACTCGAGGGCAGCCTTCATTGTTTTGAAGGCTTCTTCGTATGGGGTGGGCTCAGGACGCCATGTAAAGCCTGTATATCCAGTGTGTAAGTGATTGAGTAATGTAATAATCAACAGAGGTGAGAAATTCTCTTACCCATGAGGCCGAAACCAATAGGCCCGATTTCTTTTCCAACAAGAGTAGGCATTTTGAAGATGTTGTTTTTTTGATGAGAGTTATTGAATTTGTAAGGTAGTAGGCTTGATTCTACTTAAAAGATTCTTCGTCTTTCGAGGAAGGCGGAGGTTTATATACATATCTGTCTCTTGGCCACTGCAGCACTTGTGATCTTGTAATTGCAAAGCATACATAAACCCCGCGGGGTTAAAACGGATTTACGCCCCTACGATAAACCCGAAGCAAATGGTGGGGGCCACCTTTCCGAATGTAGAATACAATTAAGTCTTGGCATAACCTCGTGTAACGCCATTAGAGCTAGAGCAAAAGATTGTGTTACGCAAATACACAGGGTGTTGTTACATCTTTCCACAATATAGGGATTTCTTGGTGGGTTTTTCCGAACGAGGCATATAGATCGTAACAGAGAACCCATTCACCCAATAGAACTATGCGTTACCCACCTTGGATTGGAAAGCGAAATTTCTCTGATGGCATACCTTATGTAAAGAAAAGCGGATTTAGGAGGCAAGAATCCGAGAATCCTTTTCCGGTAAAGAGTTTTAAAGGGGTCCTTTAATATGTTAGCCGTCGCCGAGTCTGCAGCTCTATTTCAGTTGCAAGGTCAGGTTGTTCTCTTTGGCCCTCGAATCTCGAGAAGTAAGCGTCATCGAAGAGCAATTCACTGTACGCATCTATACACTTCAGCGGGGGCTTTGACTTGGTGCTTTGAAATATTCACAAATATCTGCATTTCATTCCGTTACTTTGAGGCATGAAATGGTAGAATTAGTGATGTCAAGACTATCTTTACACGGATGACGGCTGAAAGTAATGCTTTAGTGCACGCTTAGTAGAGATAGTTGAAAAGAAGAGTTACTATATTCACAAGCTTGTACTTGATTTGGGGGGTTTGAAAGTAAACACTAGATGATCATGCTTACTACATTTCAGCAGTATCATCCCAGGGGCTGAAGCGAGCCCCTATCCCAGCTCGTTTATTAGCGAAGCCCCTTGAGGAGACTACCAGTCTGTTGCGTGTATATAAGCGGCCTCAACTGTCTAGATTACCGCTCTTCTCAGTTGTACGTGATAAGACTTGAATGCTGCAGTGGTCACAAGGTTCTGAAGCCAGGGAGCAACAAACAGGCGGACCACAACAGAGAGTCTCGTGCTTGACGGGCGAGGGAACGTTCCCAAGGCGCGTTACTACATGGCTGATTCAAGCCACTGTCTGTAGTTGGCGCAACAAGTTCTGGAGAAATAGAGTCTAACAATGCTGGCTTTAAACTCGTCTCCGTCGTTTGAGATACTGTACGATGCCACGCGATCGCTGTGTTGTGTGTCTTGTGCACACGGAAGCTGGGTTACATGCCCGCGCACCATGTGTTTATGCGGTAGCAAACGAGTGTCTGGGCAGGAAATACAAAGGGATGCCTCGGGTCATACTCTGTGCTCTGGAATCTGAGATCGGGGTATGCGCCACAGGCCTTTGTCCCGGCTTCACAAGGGGCGGCGACAGAATCCCCAGATAGGGGTGGGGGTGGATCTTGAATTGTTGTGATGACCTTGAATAAATGAAGATTCCACACTTGCAAATTGCACCTCAGTTTAGAATGGATGGGATGGATCTAATCCTAAGAAAAGTTATGTGATGTATATGGGTTTGGAAAACAATTCAACAGCTTCTTACAATTGAGAGACATTTGGTATGTGCAATTGGCCAGCTACCTTGAACACTTGGAACAACTGTAACAAGGAAAGCGCAATGCAACTGCTACAAGCAAAGTACCATCAATCAACCTCACTCACCTCACCCATATCCACTTCATCAACAACTTTGTTGAACACCCGGATTATCCTGTCCAGCAATGGACTGCAGCAGACGGAATGCACATACTACATACATTGAGATGACATATCGGCGGCATACGTATGTATCATGTCAGGTCATGCCGTATGATGATCCCAGCAACACACGCTGCTTTTTACGCATCCATAGCCTCAGCCACAGCCATACCAAGATAGTTACAGTACAACAGACGACGACGACGACAACGGGATTGTACCAGGACTCACGCTTACAGTAATCAGCGGAGCAGGGCAAGGACTACAGCACATTGCGATTCTCTTGCCGTGATAATGTACTGTACAGGCACCGGCAATGCATCATGCGGTGGAAGAAGCAGAGCTCTCCAGCGCTGGTAATACACAGCATCTAGGTACGTCTGTATTGTACATAGGTACGTACCTTTTATTCGGGCAATTGATGCGAGTGTGGGCCTGGCCTGGACCTGGTCTGGCCAAATTGTTCATCTTCAGCCTCGCCGGTGATCCCATCTAATGCCGCATTACGAGCACACGGCTGCCTTCTTTTGCTTCCGCCTTCGCCATCGCCATCACCATCACCATCACCATCACCTTCTTCGCCTTCTTCCTGTCAGAGGCAAACAAGCACTACAGCACAGCATACCAGTACATCAAATCAGCAATCATTCCACCTTCTACGCTACGACCTCCTCTCACCGACACCCCAGTGGTTGTTTGATGATAATCCCACCGACCTAGGTTTACCTACATAATTATCGCTCTGCCACCAAACTGAAACCCCACTCCACCCGAGCCCGACCCCACCTCCAGCTCCATCTCCATCGTCATCTTCCACAAAACCCAACCTTCACAATACAGTACAACAACATCAACCCTTCTTCAACATGTTGGTTCAAACCCCCCATTTCCGCCCCGGCTTCTTTGCTAATCATACAAACAGGCGCATCACCTTGACCATCACCGCGCCCACCAACGATGAAGCTGACCTCCTCTCCCTCGACATTCCTCCAGACACCACTGTCAGCTTATTAAAAGAATCTGTGCAAGCCGAATCTCAAATACCCACTACCTCCCAGCACCTGTATCATAACGGCCAGCTTCTCAACGATGACACAAAGACTATGGAACAGTTGCAGATTGGTGACGGCGAAATGTTGGCCCTCCACGTCCGAGATATGGCAAGAACAGCTCCCCGGGCCCCGCAGCCAGCACGTCAACAAGCAACCCCGCAACAAAGGGGAGGACAAGGCAGCTCTCCAGACCCAGAAACTATCCGGTTACAGCTGCTTGGCAACCCGGAGATGAGGGCACAGGCAGTAAGCCAAAGACCAGAATTGGCAGCGGTCATCGACAGCCCAGAAGGATTTGCCCAGCTATTTCGAACGTGGCAAGATACGGAGAGGGAAGAGCAGGCCCGGCGGAGACAGCACATTTCAGATTTGAATGCGGATCCATTTGATATTGAAGCCCAGACGAGGATTGCGGAGATGATACGTGAGGAGCGTGTTCAAGAAAATCTACAAAATGCTATTGAGCATAACCCCGAGGGTGAGAGAAACCCACAAATGCCTTGCAACTACATGGACTGACAAAAGGACAGTTTTCGGCCGAGTTCATATGTTGTATATTGACGTCGAAGTCAACGGCCATAAGGTTAAGGCGTTTGTTGATTCTGGAGCACAAGCAACCATCATGTCCCCTTCTTGCGCGGAGGCCTGTGGTATCATGAGACTCGTAGACAAGCGGTTTGCCGGTGTTGCACGAGGAGTTGGAACGGCAGCGATTCTCGGACGAGTACATTCGGCTCAGATCAAGATTGGAGCATTGTTTTTGCCCTGCAGTTTTACAGTCATGGAAGGCAAAGATGTGGATTTGTTACTGGGTCTAGATATGTTAAAGCGCCACCAAGCCTCCATAGACCTCTCGAAAGACAAGCTTGTCATCCAAGGGGTCGAGGTTTCTTTCCTGGGTGAGGCGGATATACCTAAGAGTATGGAGGAAGAGAGGGCAGAGGAGCCAAAGGTGGCTGGACCGGGCGGTACGATGATTGGTGCACGATCTGGTGCTGTCTCTGGTCCCTCTACGCAAGCAGCACCTTCGCCCTCACCTGCACCTCCTGCACAACAGACCTCGGCGGCACCCCAGCAAGCATCGTTCCCTCCCGAGTCGATCGATCAGCTTGTAGCGTTAGGCTTTTCGCGGGAAGAGGCTGTCAATGCGCTTGCTGCTTGTGGAGGGAATGTAGAATATGCTGCTGGGCTGTTATTCCAGGGATGAGCGTGGCAACAAAGCTTATTATAGCGACTGTTTGAAAGATAACGTAAGAGGGTAGCAAGATTTGGCATTGCATTTGGTTGGGGCCTGGAGCTACCTGGCGTTTAGCACTCATTTCTTGCTGGCATCTTTCTGGGTTCTGCATATTTGCTCATGATTATGAGATATGACTTTGCAAAATAGCCAATAGAAACATTATCGTCTCATGAAGACACGCTACTAGTTGAAAAGATCCGTGAAAATAGGCAGTAGTTGTTTCTATCTCAACTTATACACGCAAGGTTTTAGCACCCCGGCTTCACTCGACACAGGCACATCCTCCACCGCATCCGTGAACTTCCCCTTCGGCTTCTTCTTCCAAGTCTCGAGTCCCATTTTCTCCATTCCCTTCGGAACGGGCACACACTTGCCCTTGATAGGCGTGACGCCCTTTACGAAATGCATCTTGACAAACATCCTGTTGCTCAGATCCACAGCCCCCTCCCCTTTCAACACGAAACCCCTTTTCCGTAAAACCTCCACAAAAGCACCGACATCCGTTTCCTGCTTGGTGTCTTCATTCCCATCGACTTCCACCATGAGCGCCGCATCGTCCTTCACGGCATCTTCGTCCTCGGTCTTCTTCTTCTCCTTCTTACTCGGCTTCTGTCTGAACCCCACACTATGCTCCACGCGCCCCCCCTTCTTACCGCCCACGCGCCCAAACCGGCTCTTGATCTCCGCGACCCACAGCTCGCCCTTCCATCGCAGCACCCGGTACGCTTCCTCGATGAAGTCGATCCAGTTCGTACCCATGAGCGCTAGGCAGAAGATAGCTACGTCGATGCTGTCGTCGACTAGGGGCAGGTTTGCGATGTCTGCGCGCGTAACGAGGGGGCTGGGGGAATAGAGGTCGAAGCTGTGGATTTTGAGGTTGAGTTTCTTGGTTTCTTTTTGTAGTGCTTCCGATAATGCGGCGTCTCCACACCCTAGATCAGCAATCCGGCAGGTCTTCTCTGTCCTTGGCAATGGCACTACAGCTTCTGAAGCTGCCTCTGCCGCAGCACCTGCTTTCCGTGGCGGTGCTCCCCGTGCCTTTGATCGGGTTTTGATGTCGTTGATGTAGCTGTTGACGGGGTTCTCGGGCCAGATTTCTACTTGGCGTCGGAAGCCCTCGTGGTACTCGGTGAACATCTCTGGGTTTTCTGAGAAGAGATCGAGGGAGTGGGCTGAGGGCGTGGTGTACAGTGTTTGGTTTAGGTGGCGGAAGCGGGCGGAGACGAGCTTCTTGCGCATCTCTGCTTGGAGGGGGGTTAGGTGCGGGGCGGGCTTTGCAGATGGTGTTGCTGGCGCTTGAGGTGCGGCTTTGGTGGATGGTTCAGAGGGCTTGGATGGGTCGTCTGTTTGCTGTGCTGCGGCTTTCTTCTCGCGCTTCCTTTCCTTGCTCTTCTTTCTTTTCTCGCTCCGCTCGCTCCTCTCCTCTGCGGGTACCTCCACGCCGGCTTCAGGTGCTTCGGCAGAGTCATCTTCTGTGGCAATCTTCTGGCGTTTCTCGCTTTGCTCTTTGCTTTTGACTTTGGGCTTTCCTTCAATCACTGTCTCGTATAGATCGGCTACATTGGCAGGGTTCACATCTTGAGCCTTGGACTTGCCGCTGTTGCGTTTGCGCTTCTTGTTTGATTTTGATGCGGCATCGTCGTCCGGGGCTGGAGTAGCTGCTGTGCCATTTGTTGCGGGTTTTGGTTCGAGGGTTTGTCTCTTGAGAAGATTCGGAGAAACCGACCAACCTGGGACGGCGAACATGTTGTTTGTGAGGCTGTTGAATTGGGATATGTTGTGTTATCAGTAGTGGCTCTGAAAATTATATTTTCTGCTGCTGTCCCACCTTTTTGCGGGAAGGCCCGCTAGCGTTTATTATGCGGCCGCACTGCCGCTGCTGCACTGGAGACTGGGCTGGGCTGGGGCCAGCCATACCATGTCTTCTTACGAAAAGGGTGAAACAGAATCTGGGCGGAGAGACATTTACAGATGGAAGTGAAAGTGCCATGGCATTATGTTAACATTTGTTTTGAGAATATATGACTATGATGAAAGCTTTATTGAAAATTTGGTGGGATAACCGTATAACCAACCCTAAAACCTATAACAGTCTAGGCTTTGCCCCTTTTCATTTACACGACACGTTGGTAACTAGAAAGGCTGCGCATTTATTTATCTACCTAGAAAATCGTAGCCATAGTAGTCTTTAAAAAGAATATCAGACCCAGGAGTTTCTTTTTAGCAAGTATATTCTTCACCTGGCTCTGGGTTGAGAATAGATAGGTACACGTGATCCCCTAGATTAAGTACTTAGCTTGACAATCATCTACTCGGAGTACAGGAAAGGAGCTGGTGGAGCATAATTCAAGTTGCACACATCACATCACAGCGTCAGCATCACCTTCCGCAACAAACTCTATGGAAACCATGTCCAGAAAGTAAATCACTGATCATGCCAAGGGCCCGACCTCCAACGACGGGCTATGCTCGAATCGCCCAGGCCGAAGAATCCGATTCAGACAACGATGACCTGGCCACCAGCTATGCCAGCTTGCAAGCACCTTCTGCCCCACGATATGCCTCCATTACTCAACCCCGGCCACAGCCTGGCATGTACACAGATGCAAACCCATCACCATCTGCGACGCGCAAACCGCGACATCGAAAACGAAAGGGAAGCGCTTCCTCGGGCGTCGACATCAAGGCCATCAATGCAAGGTTGGAGAGATGGGCAGACGAAATAGCTTCCAAGTTCAAGATCCAGAAAGTCGCGGGCAAGACGGATTTAGAGGAGACATTGGAGATTCATCATTCAGTATTTCAAGCCCCTGAAGGCGTGCGACCAGCAACAGCTGAGACCCTTATGTCGGAGGTTGACAATGGCCGGATGACAAAACTCGAGTTCGACGATGTAGTAGAGAGCGTCAGAGTAGCCATCGAGCAGGGCATGCATCCCAAGATGATCACCCAAGGCAGTTCTGGAAGTTATTTTGCTAGGAACACCGAAGGAAAGGTGGTCGGTGTCTTCAAACCAAAGGACGAGGAACCGTGAGTCGCAAGTACCATACGGTTCAGCAAGCTCTTTCGTACTGACACTTTGTTACAGCTATGCCGCTGGAAATCCAAAATGGAACAAATGGATACATCGAAACTTGTTCCCCTGCTTCTTCGGCCGGGCGTGCCTCATTCCGAACTTGAGCTACGTCTCCGAAGCTGCTGCATACACCCTTGATTGCAGACTACGAACGAACCTTGTCCCTTATACAGATATTGTGCACCTATCTTCGAAATCGTTCCACTACGACTTTTGGCATCGTAGGAATTTCTACAGGAAGAGGAAGCCTTTTCCTCCGAAAGTTGGCAGTTTCCAGGTATTCCTAAAAGGATTCAAAGATGCGAATATCTTTTTGAGAGAAAATCCTTGGCCAGATCATACAAGTGGCGGATACAGACCAAGTGATAATCTAAAGAAAAAGGGCAAACCTTGGCGGGATACATGCCGGCCGAATAGCGCCAAATCAGATGATGATTATGAAGAGGATGAACTCCCATCTGCCTCCGAAGACGGCCAGAACAGACGTTTCGCTTGGACGGATACTTTACAGCAATCTTTCCGCGAGGAGCTGGAGAAGCTTGTTATATTGGATTATATCATGCGGAATACAGACAGAGGATTAGATAACTGGATGATCAAGGTCGATTATGAGAACCAAGATGTGTCTATCGTTTCTGAGCCCCCCAGGATGAACGGTGTACACGATGCAGAGCCCTCACCGAGATTGGTACCGACGGATAATACTCCTCCAGGCTCGCGGCCTTATAGAGCACAGCAACCCATGGAAGCCATTAGTAGGTCAGCTACGCCGTCTCAATCGGGTGGTCCAACGATGTCTATTGGAGCCATCGATAACAGTCTGTCTTGGCCTTGGAAGCATCCCGATGCCTGGCGAAGTTTTCCTTTTGGGTGGCTCTTCCTCCCAGTCTCGCTTATTGGGCAGCCCTTTTCTCAAAAGACCAGGGATCACTTCCTGCCACTCCTGACCTCCAAGCAGTGGTGGAGCGAGACTCAGCTAGAATTGCGGAAGATTTTCAGCCAGGATGCAGATTTCCAGGAACGAATGTTTGCAAGGCAAATAGCAGTCATGAAAGGGCAGGCTTGGAATGTTGTAGAAACATTGAAGACGGTCGACCACGGACCTTTGGAGCTTACTAGAAGAGCACGTGTTTGTGTTTGGGATGATTTGGTCGATATCCCTGTTGCAGTGCCTATGAGGGTGCCGTCCGCTGAGATGCGGAGACGGCATGATCTTGAACTTCAGAAGGATCTCCAGGAAGAGGAGATGGATATTAGTGCAGCCAATGCTTCCGCGCCACAGCCAGATCTTTTAGGATTATCGACTCCACCGGCAGACCTACCCAATCCAAATCGATTTGAATTAGCCAGCCCTCGTGCCAGTGAGGATGCATCTGGGGTGCAGTCGCCTGCATCGCCATCAACCATTACAAATTTCGGCGGTCAAAGAGAGGTTACGAAGAATGGCCAAGTCACATTCTCTGACCGTCCTCAGTTTAATCACTCACGGACTCGGATTAGTTATGATGGTCCCTCAAGGCCACTAGCCTACGCTCCTCGGCGCGAGAATAGAAGATATTCGCTTTCCACTAGATCACGCGGGAGCGCACCGGCTTTGTATGATGCGGAAGATGAAGGGGATCTTGGTTATGCAGCGGCCGAGGGGATGGAGGGCAATCAACGAAAAGTCATTGTGGAAAGACTAGAAACAGTCAAGAGCAAGAATCCAGTATTTACATGGTGTTAGAGCGAAGAACAGATGTTCCCGGTGTATTATAGCGGGATATGGCGTTGGAGAGAGCAGTGGCGGCGTATGAGCTTGAACATTCAGATGTGTTATATTTTTATGGAGTGTACAAATAAATGGAGAAATAGGAGCACTATGTTGCACTCTACACAGCCTACGCAGCCCACACAGCCTATACAACCTATAAAAGTGTATTGTGTAAGTCTTGCTGGACTTCTAAGTATCCATCAGATCTACCTACCTAGGTACTTCAGGTCGAATTTGTCATGAGACGCGGGTGATACTATTCCTGTCCTAGCCTGCAGTACAGTAACGCCACCTTAGTAAGCGTCGCAATCCGTTCAAGCTGAAGCATACAAATTCCGACAAATACTCAGTAATCAAGAGCGGAGCGGAGTTGACTTATTATACACTTTTACGATATGACTTTGACTTTTTACGTACTCTTTTAATTCCATTCCATTGCATTCTATCTATTCACTTCGATTGCCTGCCTGGTCGTCTTGCAGTGTGAATGCGAATGCGCCTACTACTTCACGGTATCGCACGATACAACCAACGCTCCTTCTCACCAGTACACAGCAGCACAGCAGCATCGCAGCACCGCAGCACAGTACCTCGTACTTGTACAATACCTCGGTACCCTGATCTGGCAAAGATGAAAGAAGAGGACTGACTGCCTCACGACGACTGAGTAATTAATTCGACCCTGCCTGCCTGCCTGCCTGCCTGCCTTGCCCTGTTCTTGTTCTTGCTCTAGCTCCAGCTCCAGCTCTCGCTCTCTTCTCAAGTCAAGCTACAGATCAAACTACGGAGAACGTCGCAACTTGCGGGTACCCATGCATCCTCCGCGCCACCTTCGACAACTACCCTCACTCTCACTCTCACTCTCGCTCTTGTAATCTACTGCGCGCCGGCTATTTAACACACCAACCTCCGACGAAGAGATGGCATCTTGGGACCAGACCAACGATGCGCGCCCCTACTTCGACAGCGCGGGGCAACCAAGTCCACAGCCTCGCCCTTCCCCCTCTCTTACCGCGCTCCCCCCATCCGCCCAGACAAGTTATCGTCATCCGAATGTCCCCCGGACTGCAAATAACACGCCGGCTTCTGGTTCTCAGTGGGCACCCGCGGACCTATTAAACCCACGAGGCTTCAACCAGCAAAGACAAGAGAATATTCCTGTTCTATACAACAACCATACTTCTGCTCCTCAACTCGCCTTTCAGTTTGATAGCCCTGGTGGCACTCCATACCATGCGCATCCGAGTCCACGACAGTATAACGGGGATATGGGCATGGGCAACATGATGGAGCGTATTCACAATGTCGCAGACCGAGCGACGGTACCTCAGAAGCGACGCAATGTCTACGAGGATCCGGCGGAACAGAGGAGAAAACCCGAGTTTAATAGGGGCTCTGGAGTTCTAGGCAGTTACATGAAGGAAAAGAAAGAGCAGGGCCAGCGAGAAGCCGCATCCAAAGGAACGCTTGTTGATATCTCTGCCCTGGAAGACGAAGTTGAGATTATTAGTGAGCCTGGCGACCAAGAGGTTTGCTATGGAAGGATTGAGGGTGCTGATATCAACGCCTTTCGGGTTCCAACACCTAAGCCAGGTTCTAAGGCAGTCTCTAATGGTTTTTGGCCTCAAGTCAAGATTCATCTTCGCCGGAAGGAGGGCGAGAGGCACACTTGCGTACATGCTATCGATAGCACACGTGCGATCATTGGTTGCTTAGATGTCAATACCGCTATTGGTCTAGTACCCCTTCTCGATTCAAAATTCGGCATTCGAACGTCATGTCGCATTCTCACTAGACCACGCAAAGAGGACGACCAGCCTGCTGGCACTGAGGTGTCCCGTCGGTATGGCCTCGACTTGAACATATATGGCCCGAAGAAATACGCTATTCAGATTGGGAGGCACCTCTCACAAAAACAGCTCTGGTTACGGACCCCACTATTTGTTGAGGCTGGAATTCCGTTGCACAACCCACACACCATCGAAAGGCCTCAGTCTCGCACAGCTGCGAGACCACTTATTAGCCGTCAACAACAGGGCCCCGCACGAACTACAGAAGAGATTAGAAATGACCTGATCAGCATGTTTGACTCACTTGAGAAATCTGAGGATCTCAAGGAAATGGAACCAGATCAGCGAATTATAACCCCGTTGCTAAAGCACCAAAAGCAGGGGTTATACTTTATGACCAACAAAGAGAAAGAGCGGGTCTTCTCATCTGATGAGAAAGGTAACAGTTCTTTGTGGAGGCTTAGAATTGGTGGCAGCGGCCAAAAGACCTATTACAATATAATCACAGGCCAGGAAGAGCGGCAAAGCCCACCCCAGATCTTAGGTGGTATTCTCGCGGATATGATGGGTCTTGGCAAAACGCTCAGCATATTATCTCTGATTGTTAATACGATAGACAACGATGCACTTCAATGGGCTGCATTACAGCCCTATGCCGAGCAGTATAGTAAAGAACTTTGCCAGCTGAAGAAAGGAAAGACTGCCTTGCCTCCAAAAGTTGAGCAAACAGCTCTAGTTCGGAACTGCAAAACAACCCTTCTTGTTTCACCACTCAGTACAATAGCAAACTGGGAGGATCAGATCAAGCAGCACATTATACCAGGGACCTTGAGCTATTACATATACCATGGCTCTAATCGCATTAAAGACATCCACAAGCTGGCAGAATTTGATTTGGTTATCACCACTTACGGGTCGGTAGCAAGTGAGTTAGGTCATCGCGGTAAGCAGAAAGCCGGCATATACCCTTTAGAGGAGATGAATTGGTTCCGGATCGTCCTGGATGAAGCACATATGATCCGAGAACAATCCACTCAACAATCGAAGGCTATCTGTAGGCTTCAATCATCGCGGCGATGGGCTGTAACCGGTACTCCTGTTCAGAATCGCCTAGAGGATCTAGGTGCTCTTATGACCTTTCTTCGAGTGAAGCCATTTGATGAGAGAGGTGGCTTTGCGCAGTATATTATGGCTCCTTTCAAGATGTGTGATCCCGATATTCTTCCAAAGCTTAGGCTTCTAGTCGATAGTATCACTCTTCGACGTCTAAAGGATAGGATTGATTTGCCCTCGCGCACAGATCAACTTGTGAAGCTTGACTTTAGCCCCGAGGAGCGTTATATTTATGATATCTTTGCTAAGAATGCGCATGATCGAGTTAAGGTTATTGTTGGCCAACGAGAGAAGAGCTTAGGCGGCAAAGCATACGTCCATATCCTACAGTCAATTCTCCGACTTCGACTAATCTGCGCTCACGGTAGAGATCTCCTGTGTGAGGAAGATTTGCAAGTAATGAATGGCCTCAGCAAGGATTCTGCGATTGAGTTGGATAGCGATGACGAGGATAATGACAGACCTGCTTTGTCTTCTAAACAGGCGTACGATATGTATGATTTGATGGGTCAGACGAATGCCGATATTTGCATAACCTGCAACCGTAAAATCGGACCTAGCGATATTTTAGACGAAGAGGCAAAGGATCCGATCATTGCTCACATGACACCCTGTTTTCATTTGCTTTGTCCTGCTTGCTTTGGAGGATACAAGTCTCAGATCGAGGAGAATGCATTAGGTCGATTAATGGGAGGATGTCCAATATGCCACATGCATATTAAGCTTTCTTACTTCCCCCTCAGACAAGGAGGGGTGGAAGATGAAGGCCCTAAGACGAAGGGCAAGGGCACGAGACATGGTCATAAGGATCTTGATAATTATAGCGGTCCACACACTAAGACGAAAGCACTTATTCATGATCTGCTAGCATCAAAGCAGGAATCCGAGCAGAAGCCCAAAGAAGCACCAATTAAAAGCGTGGTCTTCTCTGGCTGGACTACGCATCTGGATCTTATACAGCTCGCATTTCAAGAGAATAGCCTCAAATACGTCCGTCTGGATGGCAAGATGTCCCGAACTGCACGTGCTACAGCAATGGACAACTTCCGCGACGATCCCAGCATTCATATAATCCTCGTATCCATCACCGCCGGCGGCTTAGGCCTGAACCTCACTGCAGCCAACAAAGTGTACGTTATGGAGCCGCAGTATAACCCAGCCGCGGAAGCTCAAGCCGTCGACCGCGTCCACAGACTAGGGCAGAAACGCGAGGTTATTACCGTCCGCTATATCATGAACGACAGTTTTGAGGAGAAGATGCTGGAGTTGCAGGATAAGAAGAAGAAGCTAGCGAGCTTGAGCATGGATTCTGATGTCAGCAAGCGCATGGGTAAGGACGAGGCATCTCGGAAACGGTTGGAGGATCTGCGGAGCTTGTTCAAGTAGGATTTGCCTTTGCATTTGTGTTTGTTTTTGGTTTGATTCTGTAAACAAACTGGCGTTTGGGAGCGGGGCGAACGGGCGGGGCGGGGTGGGCATACATATCTAGAGGCTACGCACGCAGCGAAAGCATAAGATTTCATACAGTACTCATATGAGAAAGAAAATATGAGAGGCCTGACCGGACCGGAGTTTCGGTCGGATTAATAAGTTACATGAATGGATACGTAACATGATTGAGTGAAGCGTGGGTGGTGGCTCAAGACCTTCATTAATACGAATCGGCTGACTATACGCGTTGACGGCTGTGGGTGGAAAGGCATGCGACTATGGATGCGCGCTAAAAGCTTTTGTTACGGCGCCTTTGCGATTTCTACGCTGTTTTTGCGATGCATTTGAGTACCCCTTCTGCCCTTTCCATTCCTTCTTATCTGTTTCCTTATCTGTTTTGAATACGATCGCGGCGTTTCTATTGGCTAATTTGATCTTTGCCCCACTGATCTGCCGCGCTACCCCACATTCATTCATTTGAGCCGCAAAACTTTTGATTTGACTGATTTATGGATTCTTACGCCTGTTGGAAAGGCAGGCCTACATCGCGATGGCGATGGGATGGGGATGGGACATATCCTGGTGTTTGGCTTGCTGGATGGTAGGTATGATAATATGGAAATATGATTGAAGCGATGTGCTGTGAAAAGCAAAGTCTCTTTTCGTCTACTGCTGCTGCTGCGCTGCTGCTCGTGAAAAGAAATGCAAAGGGAAACATGGCCGAGGTGTGCTACTTGATTTTGAGACATGACATCCATTCCACCTAGTTCCGAGGGGAAGGAAGGAAGGGAGGGTATAGGAGTTTCAGAGGCTGGTGAGGAGAGGCTTGGAAGTGCTATACAGGCTTGTTGGGATACTATACTATACCTGATGCATTCTTTGATAGTCTATGGGAGAGTATGCCTGCTCGAATTGCAGCATGCATCAAGGCTAAAGGTTGGCACACAAAGTACTAGCATAACAAACCACATTTCTGCTAGTCTGTCTAAAGCATTAGATAAAGAATTAAATAACCTTGAATTGCATCCGAAAATCACTTTAATTGGACGGAGAACAAAAGAGTTATATAATATAAGAAGTGGGGGTAGTAAAAAGGGGTTGGGGTTTTTTCGCTTAAAATCCAAAATGGCGCATACTTATTCCGCCTGACTGTACAATACAATAGAGCACAAATAATAAATTGGCAAATCTAAAGCAGACTTGAGTATATTGCATCCACCGTATCGTGATCTCTAGTTTAGGTTCTCGTCATGTCATAGATAACATACATACAAGCTATAAATATACTCTAATACAAATACAAGTTCTCTAATCTGAAGCTGAAGCTGAAGCTGAGTCGAAGCCAGCTACCATATGCACGTTTGCCAGGTAAAACTCATTGAATCCCCCATTCATTATCATCCGCAACGTCGTAATCCAGGTTCTCGACGTGCTCTCGCTTCAGGTGCGTAGTGTGCTCCGGTGCGTACGTCGGGACCATGCCGTCGCCGTCGTCCATTGCCGAGTCTTCAGCTTTGAAGGGTGTGGGCGTGGGGGTGGATGCGGATGTGGATGTGGAGGGGTTGATGGGGGGGGGAGGGGTCTGCACCCATGCCATGTCTACTTTGCCGACGGAGGGGAGCTCGCCGCCCGGGAGGCCGTACATGAATTTCTCGGCGGTGAAGCGGTCTTTGAATGTTATAGAGGTTTTGGAGGGCGTGATGTCTAGGTCCGTGTACTCGCCGATGCCCTGGTAGTGGGTTAGCAGAGGTAGCGGGCAGGATTGCAATCTCACAGAGGGGGAGGGAGGGGGCTTACGAGAAGGAATTGTCTGAGACTCTCATCGTTCTCGGCATTGGTGAAGTCGGCTCCAGTCAGGGCTATCTTCTTGGGTCTATTATCGAGCTTGTACGCACCACCTGCTGCGAATGGTGCCCCGCCACGACCTCTGAATCCTCCACGGAAGCCTCGGGGCGTGTATGCCCCTCTTGCTCTGAAGGAACCGCGCCCACGGCCTCGTCCTCGGTATCCTCCAAAGGATGGCTCTTCGGTAGCTGAGGGGTCGATACCTAGGGACTGTGCTTCAGCCTCCAACGCAGCAAGTTGTGCTTTCAAGGCTTCCGTCTGAGAAATCGTTTGTCCACCAGCCGAAGATGGAGTTTCGCTCTCTTTATCCGAGGGAGTTGCGCCGGATTTCGCGCTCTTGGCCGCTATCCTCTCCATCAGCTTTCTCTTCTCCTCAGCCTGGCTCTTCAAGAGGTTTTCTTGTCGTTTCTCAAGCTCTTTTCTCGAATTCTCCATTTCTTGCTTCTTCTTCATCTTCTCCTCGTGAACCTTCTGAGCTTCCTCCTGCTTGCGAGTAAACTCCTCCATATCAATCTCCGGCTCTGATGGCTTGCGATCTGGAGTCGCAGTGAGCGGGCCCGCACCGTTCATTGGAGAGCCGTTAGCACCGGTAACCCCTGGTGGTTTTGGTAATGAGTCTGTGTCGAGAAACCAGTAGACCTTGACGAATCTGTTGTCGAAAATGACTTTGGGTGACTTGTACGCCATGTTTGCCGAGTTCCAATCATCGTATTTGATTACTGCCAGCCTCTTGTAAGGTCTCATCGAGACCTCCACAATATTACCAAACTGGTTGAAAAATTCTCGTACCGAGTCTTCGGAAAACTTTTCCTCTGGGATATTTTCCACCACGATCGTAGTCTTGGACTGATCAAGATTCGGTCTGTCTGAAGAAAATTCAGCTCGACCTCCTCGCCGACTGGCATTTCCGTGTGGTGTGCCTCGATCACCTCTCTGAAATCCACCGCGTCCCCTGCCTCGATCTCCACCCCTTAAAGAGCCACGACTAGGACCACCATTGCTCTCAATACCTTGCATGAGGCCGGCGTTTGCTGGGTCATACTCGTCTCCTTTGCTTCCTGGTGGTACAAATATCGAGTTCTCTCCATGCTCGAACATGCAAGTATTTCCACGTGCACAGAACCCCTTTTGATCATAATCTCGACATCTTTGTTTCCTGGGTGACATGTTACGGAGGTTTGGAGGTCCGCCAACTCCAGGGGAGCCTGGTGTGGGAAATGAGGGTAGTGGAAAGCCCATCGCCTGCATTGCGAGCATGGCTGCCACAGGATTATTCGGATCGAAAGGTGGCATTCCCGGAGGAGGACTGGGCATGCCTGGCATATTGAGAAATCCCTGTGGAGAAGGCATTCCTTGAATATTCATAGGTGATCCTCGGCCGCCTTGAAATCCTCCCCGCCCATTGAAGCCGTCAAAACCTCCACGCGCGCCTCCTCGCCGAGGTTGTTTGTACATCCTCCCATTTGGATCGCCTCCCTGGAATCCCCTATCTTGCGAATCGCCATCGCCCCGGTCATTGTACGAACGTTTCCTCGAATCACCGGAAGGACCCAGTGGCGGCGCGCCCATTCCAATATTGCCATACGAAGGCGCCGAGGGACCTAGAGGGGGCGCAAACGGCAGAGACGGCCTTCGGGGTGGACCTCCGCCGGGGAGATATGATTTCCACTGAACGGCATCGAAGAGATCTTGGGTAAAGCCTTCGGTGTGTTCCTGCAGGAAATCTGGAATCTCAGTCATGAAGAGCGTTCGAACCTCGGCGGGATCGTTGTCTTGTCGGAGTAGCGCAAGGACATAGTCGGCGAGGACATCTGCATCTGCATCGGTGCTGTTTGTCTATATGTCAGTAAATACGTTGCGCAGAGCTGGGTAACTTCATACGTATTCTCAAGCCTTTTCACAATCCACTTCTTCAGCAGCGGCGTATCTTCCTCGGGGAACAACATGTTGGTAGGTAAGGTATGGTATGGTAAGAATTGGGTTGATGTCGCCAACAGCGGGGTGTTTATGCTGGTTAATAGGTCATTGCCATGCGATTGAATTGGTTTACGTCGATGTTGACAAGGGAAGGTGAAGTAAAGTAAAGTAAAGTAAAGTACGAGTATGTCAAGTAAAGTGAAGCTCTGTTTGGTCTCGAGGAGCCGCCTTGTTCCCGTAACACAAATTCAAGCAAACTCGGATTATGTTGTTCCGTTCCGAAGGTCCGTGCGCCGTACAACAATAGAGTACAGTGGCGGTGGACAGAAAAAACGGCACTTATTTATCATTTGGGACATTATAAACTACTCCGTAGCTAACCTCCCTTCTTACGGGCAACTATTTTATTTATATAGTCAGGTATTCATCCAGTCACAACAGTCCATAAGTGGAGAAAAAGCCTTTTTGTAGTCCTGAAACTTGATATTCATTTCTACAAATACACAGTCTGCTGCAGATATCTACGCGATCCTATCCAACCAGTTTCCAAGCCCCTCCAGTTTCAAACTCCTCGTTTATAACTAACCGGTCTAAATAGTTTTGATCATCGCTGCGTTAAATCATTATTATTAGTGTAGTCCGAATCTCTCATTCGTCCCGTCGGTTGGTACCCCTTGGAGTCCAAGGCTCGACAGGTGCTGGATCCAGTGGTCTCAGCGTCTCTATACTAAGCTCTTTCTTTCGGTTGTTCGATTGTCCGTCTTCACTGCTAGATGTTGTGGTGCGACTGTCCCTTTTGCTTGTCGGCCGTGCTGTGGCATCTGGTTTCCGCTTCCCGAGGATATCCAAAACTTGAGCTTTCCACCCGCGTGGACTATTGCTCCTCTCACTTGCCGCATATTGCATGTCTCCTTTGCTGTCCCCCAAAGCCTGTTCGCCCTTCTCCTGATCTACCACCTCTGGGGTGACAGCGGCCTTTTGCTTCTTGAATCGGAACCACCAAATCGTTGCTGCAGTTGCAGCGATGAGACTCACAAGTCCCAAACTCATTATCGCCAAGCCTATATCCCTCAGCATCTTTTTCCTGTGGTGATTCTCCTCGTGCGGGGCGGGTTTCAGAGGCACCATCGCGGCAGCTTCGGTGGCGGGACTTGGAGGTGCCTTTCCTGTGTCCCAGTGCTTTGGCTCGGGACCGAGCACGAAGTCCATCGTGCCTCCCTTTGCAAATACGTCATTCCAAGTAAGCCATGATTGTGTCCACGCTTGTCCATTTACCTTAAGCGACTGCACGTAATAGGATGAACTAGATCCGCCGGTCGTGGTCATAGTTAGACTTTTCCCTTGCGATAGAGAGATGGTTGTATTGGCGAACCAGGGAGACCCGATCAAGAAAGTTGTCTGTCCTACCATCGGGTACAGACCTAGCATATTCCACAGCAGCCAAGATTCCATGGCTCCTGCATCGCTATTCCCCGGCAAGCCACCAGGCGTGGGCGCATAGTATGATTCGGCAATATTGCGACTTTGCTTGACGCTCAGATCTTGTCTTCCAACAAAGTTGTACAGATACGGAGTTGTGAACGAAGGTTCGTTTCCGGGATTGAATATTGTGTTGTTGTTGGCTGTTGATCTGCCCGAGGGGTTTACTCCAGGTATGAATGTCATCTCCAAGCGAGCAGTGAAAGTAGCTGGGCCCCCGGAAAGTGAAATGAGGGTGTTGATGTCGTGATGTGCGTTGAACGAATATTCCCATGGAAGTGCTTCATAGTAGGCATCTCCCCAATAACAACCTCCGCAAGATAGTGGGTTCTGATTAATGAATCCCGAGGTACTGCGTGGTACTAGAAATCCGGTGAAGTTGAGAGCACTAGCCGCTGAATTCCAATGGTTCCGCCAGTTACGAGATCTCGTGATGTATTTTGTTACATCTGCGGTTTTCCCCAACCCAGCGGCTACTTGAGATAATGAGAAATCGTTGACGGAATATTCTACCGCTCGAGTGACTGCACGGCCGTATTTAGGCGTTATATACCCATATTTCAACCAGTCTGGAAGTGCTCCTCTGCCCTCTTTAGTCGACGATGATAAATCTCTCGGGTCGTTGTTGTTGACTGGAGTAATTTCAGCATCCTTGACCATGGCTTCGTACCCAGTAGTCCAATTCACGGCACCCCGGACTCCTTTCACAAACGCATCCGCAAGGACGTTGTCGGAATTAGAACCTCCTTGAGTTGCCCCGTTGAAATTTGATGACCGAGCGTCTGGCAAGTATCCTTCGAAGCGAAAGATATCAATGAGACTTCTGATGTATTCCTCGTACATACTGGGCTGGAAGACCTGGAATAGGGAGAAGGTGCAGCGGAATAGGTCCCAGGTAGTGAACGTGTCATCATAATATGGTTCGGATGACTTCCACAGGGGGTTCTCGCCTGTACGGTTCGAAGGCAGCAGATGCATGGAATACATGGAACTGTAGAGGAGCTGCAGATTGGTGATGTTAGTTTCAGTAGTCGTCACCTTGGAGAGAACATCTTCGTTCCAGGTCTTCTTGGCGTTGTTCGTCATTGTTGAGAGCGTTGTTCCAGAGGGTATCTGCGTGTTGACATTGTCACACGCCTGAGCGGTGGAGATGAATGATATCCCAACTCTTGAAGTGACATTTCTTTCGCTGAAGCTAAAGACAGCGCCTAGTCGCGCTTTTGACGCTGCAGTCGTCGTCGTACTGTATTGCGCGAGCTCGCTTGCATTGGTACTTTTGCCTACGAAAGTTTTGACCGTGGCTGAGCTGTCGAAATAACCACAGAAGTAGATTCTCCAATCTGGGGCTCTGTTCCATCCATTATTGTAGTCGCCATAACCTTCGTAGTGGTTCTCTGAAACAGACATATTGCCTCCGAGGTATTGCTGCGATAGTCCCTGACCTCTGTACGACTCAAGAACGTGGGAGACATCCACAACAATATTGGCCAGGTGTTCCGCTGGGAAGTTGTACTCGTAAAAACCAGCGCGACTCGTGGAACTGAGCTCAACAGTGATCTTGGATCCAAGAGAGGCCTTGTAATATCCAACAGAATTGATGTCTGGTTGAGCCCGAGTGTCATTCAAATCGGCCAAAGGATTGTCGATTGTTCCCAGCACAGGCATTTGTGAGACAACACCATACTTGGGAGCACCTCCGGTCCCGCTCTCATGCATCATTGAGAAGCCTGTGAAGTTTCCTCGCGGAGCATCTCCTGAATAACTGTCATGTCCAGAGAAGACATCTGGGCCAAGTTTGACCATGCCGAATGGCAGTGATACTCCCGGAAATGTGTTGCCGCCATCGGCTCCAGTCTGTATAGTAGTTAGTATAATTTGCGGGTACAAGGAGGGGTATGACTGACTGTTGTAAGAACATATTGCGAGAGGTCTGTTGTGGACTGTGCCGACACAATCGCAACGAGAAATGCTAAAGAGGTAGCGTAAAGAGACATGGAATCTCTTAAACCAACGGTCTAAATATATTTTTCGATAAAGAGAGGTTTATCCTGTGCTACAACCCGACGCTCAAACGAAAGACAAGCCTATGATTGCTCCGTGAATCATTTCGTGTGTACTAGTCACGTGTTGATGATTGTAAGGAGGCTCGAGGCAAACAAGTCATTCTCAAAATCTCGCAGTGTGAATGAGGCTGGGAAGGATTAAGTATTAGAGAGGCAAGAAGTCAGACAAGAAAGTATGCTAAGCGGGACCGCAAACCTTGAACAATTAAGCAGTAGGGCAAACAAAAACAACAAAGACAACAAAGAGAAAGCGAGGCTCGGCCAAGTCCTTATACCCATAGAACAGAGTTTGTGGAGACAAGGAGAAGGAGCGGAGGGGACTAGGTATCTTGACACAAGACGGAGTATAGCGTTGGGACCCCATAATAATCGCGATCCTTAGGGCTGAGCTGCGGAAAAGGGAAGGGGACTGCAGAGTGCAGAGGGCAGACAGGCACTTGCTCCGTACACGGGAAAAGAGGGAAAAGAGGCGTTCTGACCTCAGCGAGGAATGAGCCGGTAATACAATAGTATGCGGCATTAGTGAAAGCAAGACGTGTCAATAATATGACTGTGGCTTTGTGAGATTCATGGTGTTTGTTGGTGGTGGTGACTTGACGAAGGGAAGGTCAGCGTTTCGCCTAGTGGTGGAGTGGCAGTGGGTGCATGCGGACGCGCGATGGGGGCCAAGCTTTCACCAAGCCTTTCGCTTGGGCTACTCCCCTGAGCTAAACCCGGTCCAGCCCCTGAAGGAGTGATCTCCGCTGGGGTAACCAGTCAGCAGTGCCTGAGAGTGGTGGTGCTTCTAAAATTAAACCGTCACCGAGATCCTGATACTCGGTACCTACTGTACTGCTAGGTACCGAGTACGGAGGTACTGTATTGCTTGTTTCAAGAAACCGAATCACAGATGTATCTATTCATCCATCCGCTCTCGGTTTCCCGTTTAAGAAATACATTTATTTATGTTTCTTCCCAAGGTTGGCTGATCTACAGGCACGGGTAAGCTCACACTAGCAATTCCCAACAGAGGTCCAGGTTCATCACGCAATGGCTGTCTCCACCCTTGCAATGAAACATTCCAGAAACAGACATCGAATATCTTTACTCGAGGCATCTGGCCAGTGAGTTTGCCTTTGAGTGTGTCATAGTTGGGAATTCTCAGCTGAGGGAAATCACACAACAGCCTCTTCTCTTTTTCTCTTCACGTCACATGTGAAGCTGACAACCTTTCGTCTTCTTTGCGGCGTTGTTGCAGGGCGCTTGCTTGCCTTGCTCACGCTGAACTTCTTTTGGTGGACACCTTGGGGGGAACTATACAAGTAACGAATCACCGACGAGCCCTCGGACACGGTGCTAACAGTATAATCTATGCAGATTCTTAGGTTTCAATATACCGTACCCGTAGAGTTTAGGCTGAGGAGAGCGCAAAAAGGTACAGTACCCCACCAACGCCCTTTTCAACATAACAGTCAATTCCCAGCCCATCCCCAATCGTCAAGATGTTCATTTTCTCTTTCTCCGCGGTAGAACGGTAAAAAGGAATGATCATACGGTATCTCACTTCCCTGGCACCGAGAATCGTGGCCTAGGTATCAAGTACTATCAACGTTAGAGGTTTCTCGCTAGGGTTCATAGTATCTCACCCGTTTATTTTGTATCCCACTCCTTCTCACAGTTTTGTCTTCTCTGCTGGTCGTTCAAAACGTTCAATTTGAATACACACACGTGACATCTTACGTCTGTCATGTTTACCTCCGTATCACATCCGCACAAGCATCAGTTCAGTAGCTTTCTGCCAAGAGGCTCTCCGCATGATTATTAAATGGAAGTACAAAGCTTCCGTAACCAGCTACTTGTCTTACAAATCCCACTTTCTGTCCCATCTCTCATCATGAAGACACATAAAACCTTTCCGTTCATCAAATAGGTTTGTTTGGAAAGACTGAGGTCCCGTCAGTACCAACAACTTCCGCGGTGACGCTCGATGAACATCATTAACACTAACTGATCTTGTCTGGAATTCTCATCACTACTACAATGGGCGTTTTGAATTTCGAGGGTAGCTTTGGCAAAGCGCCTGCCCCTTTCAAAATCAAAGTTGACCCCGAATTCATTGCTCTAACAAAGCAGAAAGTATCTTTGACCCGGATGGTCGAAGACGTCGAACAACCTGATTACAGCGACGGACCACCTATTCACATTGCCTCTTCAGTCAAAGATTACTGGGCGCGAGAATATGACTGGGAGTCAGTCCAAGACCGGCTGAATAGCGAGTATGATACAAGCGGACGGGTTCCAAAAGCTCTGCGCTCACACCTGGCAGGCTTTCACAATTCACTACAACTGTAGAGCTGCCAGCCAGCTCAGCCTACAAAGAGGCTGTTCCTCTTCACTTCGTACACCATACATCCTCTCGATCAGATGCAATCCCCCTGCTCTTCATCCATGGCTGGCCAGGGTCATTCATAGAAGTCCAAAACATCATCAAAGAATTGACGAATCCATCGCAAAAAAACGCACAAGCATTCCACATCGTTGCGCCTTCTGTCCCCGGTTTCGCCTTCTCCCCAGCTCCCACAAGCCCTGGATTTGGCTACATCGAGTCAGCACACGCCTTTGACGCCTTGATGAAACAACTCAACTACTCCAAATACGTAATCCAAGGCGGCGATTTAGGCGGGCTGATACTTCGCCATCAAGCATACCTGTATCCCGATTCCGTAATCTCCTGCCTCTCCAACTTCTGGGTCGTGGCTCCCAACGCGTCAGATCTCGAGAGGTACCGCGACAACAAGAACACAGCAGACGAGACGGCCGCAATCAGGAATTATCAGGGATTCACCGAGAATTCCTGGAGCTATGGCCAGATTCAACAGCAGCGGCCGTTGAGACTGGGCTTTGGTTTGACGGATAGTCCTGTCGGGCTGGCCATGTGGATATACGACGCGATGTGGCCAGGTGTTTCTGAGCCCTCGTTCTGGTCGACCGAAGATATCGTCACCTGGACCATGATGCACTGGATCCAAGGCCCTTACGGCGCTACCCGGATCTACAGAGAAGCCGCAAAGGTCCTCACTGTCCAAACCCACTCAAGCAGGTTACAGTGCTGACGTGCAGAACAGAGCGGCAGCCTCACCTTGAACGGCGTCGGCGACTTCCCTTACGTCAAGCAGCCCGTAGCCATCTCCGAATTCGTCCGCGACATCTGGTACCAGACCGTAAGTCACCCCCTCAAAAACACACTTCTTGTCTATCTCGAAGCATCTAACACCACCATCCCCAGCCCCTCGACTGGGCCCAACGACTAGGCAACGTCACACACCGAACTGTGCACAACACCGGTGGACACTTTGCGTCCACGGAAACGCCATCTCTCCTCATCGACGACATCCGCACTTTCTTTGGGGAAAACAAAGAGGTGTCGGGAACGGGAGTCTTTTCGGAAAATACCCATACTTAGAACTTGGGATATCGGAAGGAAGCTTGGTTTCAGGGGTGGGTACTGAACCGAAAGAGGCGGAGTGAGGAGGAAGGATTTGTTGCACGTCGCGAATCTAATATACGTACCGGCATGCAATATTTGCGTGCGCGGGGGTTTACGGAGTGTGGTACGGTACATCTCATTCCCCGTATTGATGAATGGATTTGTTTCGTGTTTCCAGCGTTGGGCTGGATAGCTCGAGGCTACGCTATACGGTCTACTATACCCGTACCTGTACTTTCAGCACGCCCTCTAAATTATAATCCCTCACCACATCTCGAGGCTCTCTACTTCCCACCCCTGGATCTACCCCTTTTCTTGACTCAAAACACCATTGTACGGATTATCATAAACATCAGCTCGTGTTTCGTTTCATTTCGTTTCGCTTCACACCCACTTCTTTTCGAAGGAGCTTCGCAATGCATATATGTAGTAGATCTAGAGACATTCCTATTATGATTGACCAGGGGCTATCATAGCCGATTTCCTGTAATAAAAGATCTTCTTTGTGTTCATGAAAAGCGCTATATGTAGTATGTAGCATTAACAAGTAATAGAGCTGAACTTCCAATGTACTAAGAGCAAGAGGATGATGGGATATTTAGTTATATCTCTGTATGGAAGTCTGAATCGATGATATACCGTATGCACAAGTAAGGTCGGTCAAAAATAGGAGATGAAGCATGGTGGGATCTATTATTGCTGCAGTAATCTTTCGCATGTCCTGCTCCTGCGCTTTCCAGCGTGACGAGTACGTAAAGCCAACCGAGGCGAAGGTTATTTCATATCATATCATATTCTTTCTTTGTTTCCTTTGCTATGCTTTGTTACTGGATACTGAACAAGAAAGTGAAAATGAACTTTTCACCTTGCTGTACTGTGTGAACAAACTAGTGGTCCTGGACATCCCATGCACCGCACGCTACTTGAAGTTGAACATACAGTGCGATGGAATCGGCAAATTCCCTAGCTTCCCTTCCCTGCTTTTTGGTTTCCGGTTTCCGGTTTCCGCTTGCCTTGGAGTGTTTATTGCTTGGGTGTTATGCGTGGGGTTGCTTGCAGAGCCGGGGAATAGGAATGATTGATTGATTGATTGTTGGAGAAGGAAAGGAAGGAAAGGAAAGGAAATTGCGCGGTGAAGGGAAGGAAAGGAAAGAGTAGGTGACTAGGTAAGGTACCTAGGTAGGTATAGAAAGCTTGTCGAGGCACTACTGTACCCTGCTGGTAGGTAGGATGTGCTGTACCTCGTTGAGGTACGGAGTATAAGTTACGGGAATTGTTCCTTGATCAAAGATGCTTATATTAGGAACAATCAATCATATCGTTTAAATACGTACTTGCTGGAATCATAAATAAGAAAAGAGGAAGAAAGAAAGGAGACGGAAATTAGTATATCCGTAGTTGTGAGAAATAGATTATCGGATTTGTGCAGCGCGGTGTAGTACGGGAAAAGGTGTTGGGTAGGTGGTATGGTATAAGCGGGAAATATATAACAGGAAGGAAGTTTCGCAAAGAGGGAAGGATGAAACGTTATTGTTCCTGAAGGAATACTTCGTATGTAGATGGAAGGTGGGATGCTGGGATGAGATATACAGCGAGAAGTGTATATATCAGACCTGGGCCAAGAATGGGAAAACTGAAACTAAAACCATAACCGCAAACTCGGATACTACTCCGTACGAGGAAGGCAGCTTCACGGCGCGCATTCCTTCAAAACATCATTGGCGGCTAGATTTAAATATAATCTTCAGCGGCGCGCGCAAAGTGCACCAGAGATTACTGGGCTGACTACTGAATTTAAGGTATGGTATGCCGAAACGGATTTAAAGTTTGACGGAAATCCCAAAACAGCTCAGAGCCATTGATTGCTGCTTTGGGTGAACATTAACCGCCATTGCCCTGTCTAGTGAACCCCGCAGCACCATAACACCCTATCATGCGCCCAGGACAGGCACTCAGCAGACACCCCGTTCCCGTGAGCTATTATTAAGGGCTTGAGTTAGAGATGCCGAGAGCCTCTCGATGGCTCGCATACCCGCTGTCCTGAATAAGGTATTATGTCTTGTCAACATCTCACCCATCGGCATGGCACGCATGGGTCGATAGTCCACAATCATCCCAGATGCAGTCTGACTGGGCGCGTCGAATGGCACGCAACCCTCTCAATCTTCCCCATGGACGAATCACTGTTCCAGAAATCATCCCCGTAAGAGCAGCAGCATATGCATCTAAGCATGTGCCTGCCCGGACTTTTCCAAGCTTCTTAATTCTTCTTTGTCTTCTCATTATTCCTGTGCGTGCGTGCGTGCGTGCTTTCAACAGTGTCATTCTGATTCTGGAGGTTCGACGTTCGGAATGAAGTCGTCGCGGCCATGAGTTCAATAGGAGGGTGGTTCGACGAAGCCTACATGTCATGGCTTCGCTCATCCGTAAACTGCTGCTCACCACTGCGCCAGCAGCAAGCGCCTAGGTCGCGCGGTGGTAAGTACCGAGTTCTGCTGGAAGAAGCATTCAGATTGTCTAAATTATATCTTCAGAATCCGAAAGGTCCATCAGGATCGAGCACCGTCAGCCGCGCTTGATAGCGCCGCCGATGCCAGAGCCGCAAGACCGGCCGTCGACCAGAGGGAGGGAATGGGCTGCGCGGAGCAAGAGCTTCGCATCCCGCGCATCTAGTCGTGGAAGCTTCTCTGTGAGAAGGAAAATCAATGCTTATAATGGACCTCGCCGGCCGAGGATGGCAATCGGGGCGCCGACGGATTTTCAACATCTTAATGCTATGCCGCCATCAAGACGAAATGAGGGATCTGGTGGATTTAGACCGTTGGAACTGAGCATTTATATGCCCCAGAATCAGCTGTCTCCACTATTGCCTCATTTCCGTCCAGAAGATATATCATTCCCAGGCAACGATGATATGAAAGACCTACCACGTCCACCTACTGCCATGACGCACTCAAGAAGTGGTTCCGCCTTGTCATTCCAGATCCCCCGGAAACCTATTCGTGCAAGTTCGAGGACATCTTCAGAATGGACTGCGCAGTTTCAACCTCGACCGGACTCTTTGACAGCACAAGAATTACTTGCAAGACTGGAGACTGATATGCCCAAACCTCCACCACCAGCACGCCTTAGAGCTATGACAGAGCCACCAACGTATGAGAGGATCAAGTCGGCTCTTCATGAAAAATTTGAGTTAGAGCAGCGCCTAAAAGATATCGACGAAGTGATCGAAGAGCGGAGGAGTATATACCTATCAAGCCGGCCGACAAGTCGAGCAACTTCTCGCGGACGAAGCATTTACTCCGAGTCTCAAGGTAATCCCCTCTTACCATCCACTCGCGTCAAGTTTCTAATAGATGCAGAACCAATGCCATCAACCCCCTCGCTTAAACCCTCATTCGCCGACCGCCTCTCCGACCAGCGCCCCAAGACCGCACCCCCAAAAAACACCGTCCACATCCCCAGCCGCCTAAAGTCCTTCACCGAAGCCTCCGCAACCTTCTCGTCCTCATCCTCATCCTCGGCCTCAACTTCCTTCCCCTCCCCGCCCCCGAAATCCCCTCTCCGA
>QGMG01000394.1:0-31234 GCA_007825325.1 Lachnellula cervina | reverse complement strand
TTCATACTCTTCCAGGTGATTGCATCATATAATCCCGCGGACTCCATAATTGATTTCAAACCCATTCCCATCCCCGTTCCCGTTCCCGCACACGGATTTCAAATAAACCATGAGCAGTGAGCAGTGAGCACGCGCAAGAATTTTTTTCTCTCTTTCTCTTTTTCGCTCGTAAGCAGCGAAGCGAGAAGAAAAGCCGGAAAGCCGATGCTAAAGCCCGAAGGTCCCGAGCCTAGACTGGACTGGACGTGGGCTTTGCTGACTTGAACTTTGAAGTGATGATCCCTGTAGGGGTACGGGTACGGGTAGAGCGGTGAAGCGGAGCGGATGGGTGTATGGCGAGGCTGCGCTGCGTACCTTGGGCTTGGGGGTTTGGAAGTAGAGGGGAGGGGAGGGAAGGGAAGAGAAGGGAATTTTAATTGTGAGTGTGAGACGGAAAATTGAACTGTGCAGAGTAACTGTGCAGAGTACGGAGGAATCAAATGGATATCGAGTCACGAGGAAATGAGATGTGAGGGAGGTAGTAGATTTGTATGTTTGTTGATTTTTGTGTGTATTTGTATATATGTATATGTACGATATTAAAAGCTCAACCTCAGATTCAAGGGAGCACTGAAATATATCCCATCCCATCTCATCCCATCCCATCCATCCTTCAGATCCCTTTAACTCCTCCCAATTGAGTGAGTGGTGTCTGATTCTAACCTTCCTAATCCCCAAAGATAATGAAGAACCCCCAAAAACAGGGTATTTTTAACTAAAACCGAAATGTATCAAACGCCGTCCAATGCTGATGTGATATGCTATGCTCGCTCGCTGAATCGCTCGAAGAAGACCCGTCCGTCCATAACTCGTGTACACTGATGATTGTATGAGTGAGAAACTCAGTATACCGAAATGGCGCTCCCGAGCCCCGGCGTCGTATTCCGCTGCGGCAGATAGAAGCCCTCTTCAAAAAACGCCTGTTGTTCGCTCTCGGGCACCGCGCCAGCTTCCGCGGCGTAGTAAGATGTGGTTGCGATTTGCTGGCGTTGCTTTTCGGAGAATGTGGGGAGGGTGGTTGAGGGTGGCGAGGGGGGCATGGATTCATCGTCTGAAGAGGAATCGTCCGAGTCGTGGTCGAGTTCTGGGGGCGAGGCCGAGTGCGAGGGTGTGAGGTGGAGTTGTAGGGATGCGTAATCTTCTTCTTCCTCCTCGTCTTCCTCCTCTTCCTCTTCGTCGAATTCTTGTACCGAGGATGTGATGGTGTGTGATTGTACGCGGTGGAGAGTTGGCATTTCGATATCCTCGTCGGAATCGTATTCCGAATCGCTGTCACTGGAATCGGCGTCCTCGGCCTGCCAATCCTCCTCGGGGTCCTCGACAATCGTGTCTGCCCATTGGATGTGTTTTGGTTCTTCCAAAGTCGAGGTGGAAGAAGTCTTCTGTGCCTTGTTGACGGATTGGTTGAACCAGCTTTCTTGCTCTTGCTCTGCCTCGGCCAGGTCGATCATGAGGGAGTCGAGAAGGTTGGCGTGGCCGACGAGGAGGCGGAGGTTGTGGTCAGCCCGGGCTGCTTCTGATGAAAGCTTGCCCCGGGCGGTGTGGGCCAGGTAGTATGTTTGAGTGACAGACATGGCTTTTCTCTTGAGGGGTGATACTGAGGATGAGGATGAGGAGTGAAGTGGTGATCGGGAAGGACTCGACATTTCGAATGGGGGGGGTTGAGGTTGTTTTTGTATAGACGTGTATATGACTCAAGGCAACAATTTTTTTAGACGAGGCCGAGGATCGGTGACTGACACTGACTCTGGTGTGCAGGGGGATAAGACCCGGCAAGGCGGATATTACTTTTAGTTTTGTTTGAGTGATGACTGTTGGATTTGGATGATGGATAGATAGATGATTGATCTTTAGACTTTTGACTGAAAGTATTGATATTGAAGATGTCGATGTTTGTTATTGCATGTGTGTTGGAAGTGGAAGTGTGAGTTGTTGGGTGAGATGATAGGATCTGATCAGGAGGAGGAGGCCGCGTTCTTGTATACAGCTGACTTTGCTACGAGACACCTCAGCGACAAGGGTCCAACAGGGCTGATTCACAATTAAAGACCGATTGCTCCGCTCCGCATGGACTGGAACTACTCGTAAGGCCGCGAACGACGAGCGACGACGAGACGGATCCCTGCAAGAGTCATGGTAGTCATGATGCACATCACTTCTTCGCTCGTTTTTCGCACCGCGTCGCTTCGTTTTCTTACCAATTTCCTGATCGGTCAAAGGTTGTGCCCGACTCATCCACCGCTGCGGAAGCTGAGTAAATTCAAAAGTCCGGTTGGTATGTCCAATGCCCAACTCTTACCTCCGAGAGTTATGCAGTATGATACCGGATTACTCATGACCTGAAGAATATCCCCCAGCGGGCTTTAGATGACAAACCCCACGACGACGACGATTTGATTTCTCCGCAGACTGTTTGTTACAAAGCAAATGCCACTATTCGAGATTATTAAAACAATGTTCCGTTTCATTCCACATCCTTTTCTTTCATGTGCAGGTACCATGAAACGCACAAAAGGGGGATTTCATTACAGTATTCCATTGAACCCAGTCTCACTCACTCACAGCACAAGCTTATTTTCTGATACACTGCAATTCTAACAAGGACACGAACCAATGTTTCTCCATTCATCACCATAGCAAGCAAGCCGTCACACAGCCTCCACGACCCACGAAACAAACAGCGTATTTCTTCGCATCCATTCATCGCATCCATCCCCATCCCCAGAAGAGGAAGCAAAGCGTAGCGTCGTTGATCCTCCCCTCCGAGTTCCCTCCAACAAAGGGCTGTACAGTACGAAGAAGCCTGTTCCTGCCCTGCTCCTTACGCGACGCCAGCCAGCCGGCCACGTCTCTTCTCTAGAGTAGGCGTACGAGTACTCCACCTTACGTGCGTGCGCAAATAAACTTAAGCCTCAAACTCAAATTAATCTGGCAGCCTGAATCTCTCCCTCTATTCCCTCTTTAGTAAGCCGCACGTACAGTAGTGTCGTCTCCCGCTCTTTGGGGCTGCGCACGTAAGCACGCAGAAGAGCGGGATGGGGTTTTCAAAGATGACTCCGTATTTTGTTTCGTTTTCGTTTTGTTTTGCGATGTTGCATCTCTGTCCTATTGCGGTATTCGACGCTGTTGCTTGGGTTGCACGCACTGCCATACTCTGCATATTAGAGTAGATAGACTTCTACATCTCCGTGCATAGTAGTCTTTAATTCAACTCATCCTCATCCTCGCACTGCGATTGATTGACTCCTTCACTACTCCGTTCCGTCCTATATCGTGTCGGACATCTGGCACAGCGAATATCCGACCAACCCGCGAATCCGACATACCGGTACCTATCCCCGCAAACGCCCTTTCTCTTCCTCGTGCTTCCGGAAGCAAGATAAAAAGCCGTTTGGACTAGGTACTGTGTGATGCTGTAGCAACATGCTTACAGAATGATTTCCCTCATATAATAAATACAATACGATACCCCACCAGCTCACTCAGTCACAAGACAATACAATACAATACCCGCGCGTCCGTAACGATGCAAGCAAATTCCCAAATCCCTCATCCAGGAAATCCAACCCCTCTTCCATATCTTTCTTCCTAACCAAAAAAATAAATCCTCAATACTCTATTACCATCATAAAACGTCACCAACGGATACATAAATACACCATCCCATACACCATCCCGTCTACAAACCCGAACTCCGTCCCATCCTTAATAAGCCTACCTACCTATATCCTCTACGGCCGAAACCATCCACCGGCCTTTACCCCAAACCCCGTTCCGCGTGCGAACCAATCAATCTCCTCTCAGAACGAGACGAGTCCCTAGTCCCACCTCACTTCACTCACCCAGCACGCTACGCTCACGAAATCAAATCCCCTCACCGTAAGTTACCTAGATGATGACTCGTCCTCGTCCTCGTCGTCGGCTTGTTTTGGCCGCAGACACGGCGGAATGGAAAGGAAAGGAAAGGAAAGGAAAGGAAAGGTCTACTTGGTGGGAAGATAAAGTTGCTTACTATGCAAATTATAATGTACACTTGCCAAATCAAGCTTATATCGCGACCAGCTAGGGCTTGCCTTGCCTACCCCACACATTTAATATTATTATAGAGAGAAAGGCTTTCGCGCTTCGCCGTGCTGTCTTCTTTCAGATATAGTACAGTACGCGAGCCTCCCTTTGCATCGTTGCGCCGCACGCATATTACTATCCGGTCGGAAAGTTCAATTTGCCGGTCGGTCTGTGTTATAGGAACCTAACACAACCCACACCACACCACGGAGCAAAGTCTTGAAATATAAAATCAAGTACCGTGTAGAGCATCTGCACTGCTCGGATAGGAAATATACGGCGCTGGACTAGCTGGCACTATACAGTACTGTACGCAGGATCCGAGGAGGCTGAGGTGGGCTAAGGCTGAGATGAGATGGGATGAGATGAGATGAGCACCGGTTTTAGTAGCGCAGCGAGCAGCCTTACGAGTACACCGTACAGTACGGAGGTAGGGTAGGGTAAGGTACACCGTCTGTCTGTCTGTGTCTAGATAGCGGTGGGTACGGAGTACCTGCGCTATGGTGAAGTGAGTGGGCTTATTTTTAGCTTTTTGTTTATACTCGACTAGAACTGTTTCGGGCTCGTGTGCTGTACGGTGGGTATAGACGAGTGAGATGACGAGGTGAGGTGAGGTTAGGGATAGTTTATATGAGTAAGAGCGGAATCTTTTATTTCTATACTGATTGATCTTGGGGATTTTAGGTTTTGTTTTAGGTTTGAGTGAGTGAGGTTATTATCTTACCTGGATCTGTGGTTTGTGTCGGGAGCTCGGAGGGTCGGAGGGGAAAATGTGCGATGTGGGGGATGGATGGAATAGGAAAGAGGGGTTGATCACGTGCCTTGTCCCCTTTTTCCTCGCTGGTATGAGTGAGTGAGGTGTTTGCCGAGTTGGCTGATTGAACTCTAGGGATTACTGCTATGTAAGGAAATGTATTCAAGTCAATAAGTAAGTGCTCTCTTTATATAGCTAAAGGATAACTAACAAAGGATATAGCTAAAGCACTGGATCATTCCAAGCTCGGCTCAAGATAGGGGATGTGCAGATATAATAGAGGGTTTTATCTCGATGCAAGTTCTTAAGGTACGTATAATTGCTTATAATTGTGAATGATTAATCTATAGCTCGTTTTATTATACGTTTACTTTTTCTCCACCGGGTACTTGAAGCTTAGCTACTGTTGGCAGATAATCCGGGAAGTCCAGGGAAATGAGCGAGGGTCTTGACTTAATGCTTGATTGATAGCAAGATTGAAGCTAACAATATATACTGGAAAATGATTGCATTCCTTAGGTTCCATTCCTAAGAATATGCATGCGTCCCAAAAGAGCTGCAGAGAAGATTGGAGCTGTGTAATACAAGATATAGTCACGTGTCTATCCCCCTTGTGGTCAAAGTCGAGAACTTGCAATGCTGCTTACATTTTTTACAGAGATGTGAATGAAAGGCTTCGGGGGTGCTGTGATTAGTAGAAAGCAGTCGAGCTCATGCGTAGCTTCAGCAGCAGACCACACTTTCAATATTCCTCACGTGTCTGGCCGCGCTAGTGACTTTCATGTTGTTTATACCTCCGTATTGAATCTCAAATCTGAACTTTCGATCTTCAACCGCGCATCCCACACCCACACCTACCCACAGCGCACCTCACACGATTGTGCAAGTACGCAAACAGCGCAACTCTCCTCCTCAACCTCCTTCTCTTCCTCTCAGCAACATGGAGGAGAAGCCTAAAAGATATGAGACGGTTCCAGCGGCCGTTGTGTGGGACAAGGCCCTGAATGAGCCTTATCATTATTCACAAGAGGTAGTCGAGGGCAAGTATGAAGAGTGCAGACAGCGCCTCAAAGAGCCCCGCTACAAAGGTTTAACCAGAAACCAAAGAACCTGGCAGGGAACCAGATGGCACTGGGAGTCTCTATTTCCAGGAGAGGACTGGATTGGCCTGCCCTTCCCTGTCGGAAAGAAGGAGAGCGTCCCTGGAACCTCTTCTAACAACAATGGCGGCAAGTTTTCTAACAATGCCAACAATTCGAACGCTGTTCAAAGCAGTTCGAGTGTGCCGTCAATTCAGCCAAAGGTACAGTCAACGGTACAATCAGCCGTGCCAAAGGTACAACGAAACGTACCAAAAGCACCAACCGTACCAAAGATACAACCACCTGTACCTCACGGCAACATTCTAAAAAATAGGCGGAAACCTGGGCCAACGCCTGGTGGAAGTCAAATTTCGGGAGCTGGACCAAGCTCTATGAGCACTCAGGTGCCAACCCAGAGCGCACGTCCTCACCCTGTGTCGACTCCGGGCCCTTTGATGCTTCCCCAAGGAGATGGCAAGCTTCCACAATACTCGGTCTTTTTCCAAGAAAAGATACAAGACTTTGATCGTCTTTTCATGTACGAGAAAGGCCAATATCATGCACGACATGTTGGTGACCAGTTCGGGGTCAACATTCTCCTGAGTAGGAATTGTGTGATCGAGAACAAGAATGGCGCCGGCGAAAGAATGATCTGTCATGTTGCTTATGTTGAGCCAATCGATAAAGCAGACATGACAAATAAGTTGGTACTGCAGAAGTGCGAGACAGCTGCCAGGTTCTTACGGTCCTGGTATAAGCACGTTGGAGGCGTCACCTTCACTGAAGCTGACAAACAGTACCAACATTCTCTTTCAGAGTATTACTCTGTATGGAGAAAAATATCTGATCTGTGCGATTAAAGCAGTAAGGGCCTAAGCATCTCACTGGGCTTTTAGCTTGTGCGCCAGATCGAAATGCACCTAATGACAAAAACGTGTTTGTCTGATTCAGCTGAGCTTCTCAAACAATACAAGAGAGCTTGCAGATCGAAAAAGGCATTCAAATTTCCAAAAGATTAGGGGTGGATTGGAGCTGGGGACGAAACTTGTGGAGAAGACTTTGGGAGGATGGTTCATACGCGATCACACCTCTGTGCAGGTGCAAATACCACTGGTGTGGTTAAAAACCTCTGTGTAGGTGTCAAAAGCTCCGGGCAGCTAAAACTTCTGGGCAAGTATCACCTCTGTGCAGGTTTGTTCGCTTTCTTTATTCTTTCCTGTATTCAGTTTTTAATGGAATTACTTACAAATCAATTAGGAATATCTGACCCCTAGTGCTTTTGACCATTTGCTTACGATATGCCATGCCCACCTCCTTCTCTTGGCTGACATTACTCTAGATGAGCTTTTCCCAAGATAAAGACTCAAGTTCGACAGGTAGGACGGAGGATTTCAACAGATGCAAGCCTTGGAGACTTAATGGAGGAGCAGCGCTGGCTGGAGAGGAGTAGGATCGATGAAGGAAGGCGGATTGATATGCAGGAAGGGGTGGAAGATTCCAGCGTACAAAAGCGAGACAAAAACAACTATTCTTCCGAAAGATTCGGCGGTTAATTTGCCCCACGAGAAGGACGGTGACCATGATGGAACAGTGGTATGGAGGTAAGCAATAGACCGAAACCAACTTGGTATAAATTCCGATCCTAACATTATTTCCAGAGATTGACTTGCGGAACCATTACCTCCCAACCCCCCGACTTTCGGAGAACCGGTACAGAAGGACACCTTGGAATGGGAAATTTATGTATACTTGTATGGTCTTTCGGGTCGTCTGGTTTTGCGGCTTATGGATGGTCAGTCTCGGGGCTCATCACATGTGGAAGGAAATACTACGAGAGGCATCGATGGTCTGAATGCATTCTCGCCAACCCTCTTTCTGAGCTCCGTTCAGCTTGCAAATCTCCGAAACCATATCCTTATCCTTCAGATGCGCTTCTCTACACCTGTTCTGCCATTGCCAGCTATCATTGCAAAGATAATACATGCCCACCGATGGGGACCAACTACAAGATGTTTTCGGTATATAGGTATAATGAAGCAGTCGCTAAACCCACATCTCGGAACGCAGTCTGTCTCAGCCTCATACTAGGCTTCTCACTCCCAAGTGACAGTAGGTGCGCGGTTGGCAAGCTTTCGATATTTGGCACCCAATACACGAGGTCAAGCGACCTCATGCATGCACAACGCATGCAGGATCGTAAGCCAGTCCACCAATTATATTCTTCAACCAGCCTCATTTTAGTACTTTGGGTAACAATCCGTCCCGAAAAGCCTTATTGGTCGCCCAATGTCGAGGACACAAGATGCTGCGCTCCACTTCCAAGAATCGATTCCGAAAATCTTACGCTCGACCTTAGATTGTAAGTACCTGTACTCACGCTACCACGCACTTACCCCAGATCAACATCTTTGAGCCTGGCTACCGCATCATGGCACTCGTCCGAGAGCGCCTCTCGGAACTTGGAACGGTTCTTTTCGGGCTGGGGCTCACGGCTGACAAAGAAGCAAATCAGACGATGAGGCTATGGTTTGCGGTTGTTGAGCTTGATACGTACTACCGAGAAGTTGAGAACATTCAAATTAATTGGCCATGGTTCACCATACCGCACGCAGCTTCGGATCAATTTCCCCAAGAAGCAGAAAGGATCTCCCAGCTGACGAAAGATGCACACGGCATGCGGAACTGTGCACATTTCAAAAAGACGATACCCCCGGAAGCTGAAAGGACATCATGTCTTCTTTGCGAATACCATATTCAGTCCATCATTATCGATCTACGGACCCGGATGGGATGGCTGAGGAATCTGCTGCGCGGGTGTCTTCTACCAGATCATCAAAATCTGCTTGGCAGGTTTGACACGCTTCTCTCCCACGGCCTGGCTACCAGCTGATGAGTTGAGCAGTATTGTATGGAATCTCCGAGGCAGCATTTCTGTGGAGGATGACGCGGGAAAAACTCGCAGATGACTACAAGACAGTTTTGAGGCAAATCTCTATTGAGGAAGAGTCGCACAGGAGGGCCGAAGCAGATCGACTTCTCACTGAAGCTGCCAATAACGCTAACGCTAATGAAGAGCCTCCGTAGGAGGCCATCGTTAGCGCGAAACCAGACGTCGCTGTATGTGAGAAGAGCGGTATGGAGAGTTTTGTGTCGCAAGGAAACGAAAGCGCCTCTCTTGCTTGCGAGAAGAAGTACCTTGCCTACAGACACGACTACGTCAAGATGGTTCTCGAGCTTGGTAGCCCTGCTAGGTATGAGGAAGCTTTGGGCATAGCCGAGGCAACGTATAAGAGACGCGAAGAGCTGGGTTTAGTGGTGGAGACGCGGTGGAGTCACGACCAGTACTGTCTGTTACTTCGCTTGCTGAAAAATTCTGAAGTCGCCAAAGCAGAGCACAGGAGGATTTACGCCGAGTTCATCGAGGCAGCGCCAATTCGGGCCCTGGAAAACGGATTCAAGCTGGGTGAGATATTCGTGGAGGAGGGTAAGGTTGAACCGGCAGCCCATAAGTTTTATCAGATGTACCAAGAGGGGAAAACAAAATTGGGGCTGGGCTCATCACTCGTGCTGAAATTTGCACAGAGATCTATCGAGGCTGAGGAGGCTAGAGGGTCCAAGTGTGACGTGGAAAAAGTTGAAGAGATTCTCAAGGAGATGTGGGAAGCGAGAAACCCTACCGCTCCATCAGCTGAGTTGTTGACCCTTGGTCATCAGTACGGCCTTCACCTTATCACGCTCCAAAAATACGCAGAAGCTGTTTAGTTTTCGAGGCAGTTCGGGTGTCCCGCGTTGCCCGGTATGGTATAAAGAGCAAAGAGGTCTTTGAAAGCACAGATTGTTCCACTGCTATGTGCAAATCGAGGATTGGAAAGCAGCAGAGCGAATGGGTCGAGCCATCGTCAAGTACAGAGAAAACGACTCCAAAACCAACGCCGAGGCCATGTCAGCATACCACGCCCTCGGCAACGTCCTCGCGGCAGGGAACGAGCGGCGCACAGCCGAGATCTACCTCAAAAAGTCATGGGAGGGGCGAAAGAAACTCGGAACTTTCGACCTGCTCACGCTGCAGAATGGCTGCGACTATGGGAGGATTGTGGAGCTGCCGTACAACACCATTGAGGTCTTTACAGAGGTGTGGACACGCTGCAAGGAAAGACTCGCGACGCAGAACCCTGAGCCGAGCGAGCGGCTCGTCCTTCTTGCCTATGGTAATCAGCTCGCTGCTATCCTGGAGGAGCAGAAGGTGCGGGATAAGTACGAAAGCGCCTCGAGCGTCTACAGGGAGGTGCTTTCCTATGGGCAGGCAGCACTCCGCCCGAAGACGCGCTTTTCTACTCATTCAAGTATGGGAAATGCCGGTACGCAATGCGGAGTTACAGTGGTGCGATACAAGAGCTAGGTCAGCTGTGGGACAGAGGGAGGGATGAGTGGGGTGGTGGTGGGCTGAAGAATTACCTCGAGGCGGATACTATTATTTTCTCTCCTTGAAGAAACAGGATAAGAGGCATAATAAGATGCGAGCTAAGGAAGTCATACGCCATGTCATTCGGTTGGCGAGAGATAGAGATGGGGAGGGGTCGAAGGAGGTTACTCGTTATGATAATGCGTTGCAAAGCTATGGGTGGTAGGGTAGATTTAACAAACAAAACAAACCCTGGAGAAGCGGGTAGACTTGGCGACTAATCAACGCCACCGCATTCTAGTAAAATGTCTCACGCATTCTAGATGATTATTCCTCACGGTTTCTCCACCTTCTCTCTCTTCATACACGAACCCTCCAAGCCCCCGTCCACCCCTCCAAAAAAAAGAGGATAAGAAAACATACAACAGTAGGTATTCGCTGGTGGTCACCCACCCAACTACTAATCTACCGCTTTGGATCTTGAGTACGGCAGAGCGGACGGGATGCCCTATATTTTCCAAGCTATGGTCGTATGTGACAGTCATCTCCTTATTTCAAACCATACACCACATTGCGCGTATATTGCTATGAAGGCATTGATCCACTATAGCTCGTACTATTAGGAAAAAAGAAGTGAATAACAGGTGATTATCTCTCTCTACTATACTATATTAGTTTAATCCGACTATAGAAGAGATAAGTAATAGGTTCTATAATTATCTAAATTCTTAACTTCCTTTTAATATATAATATAAACCTTATAATAGTTTTATTCTAACTAGTATCTTATATAAAAGTCTTTAAAAATTATTATATAAGATTACTTTAAGCAGATTACTAATAATATAAGAAGCTATATTAAATAGCTTAAATATAAAGTTCTAATAACTATAATTAAATTTATTAAGAGGCTACTAAGAAGAAAGGGGCTTATATATTTATATATTTATATCTGTACTAACTAGCTACTAGTACTAAATAAGGTCTAGTAGACTCTTAGTATAACTCTAAGCTATATACTTATACTTATCTATAGTAATATTATAGATAACCTAGAGGTTTAACTTATTATAATAATACTATAGTAATAAGTTATATATAGATATTATAATAATCGATCCTATAAACTTTAATACAGCGCTTATAATTTAAAACAAAAATATATGCTTTTATTAGTAGCTAGCCTCTCTAGCTATCAAGTCCATTTCTAGATACTTACTAGTAAGTATCTATTCAAGATAGACTTTGTTAATAGTGAAGCGGACAGTAGCACTATCAAAGGGGAAGTAGTAGGTGCTTTTAAAGAGATAGCTACTATATCTTCCAAGTAAACTAAGTAGATCTTCTTAGAAAATCACAAGAGTACGCCCATAGGGTCACCCATCCCAGTCAAGACCCCCAGAATACTCATAAGCTTCCAAATGCACAACTACACCTTCTCTACCACCCTCCGCAACGATCTTGTTGCACTGTTGCTTGTAGGCGTTATCCGCTACCTGTTTACAGGCGATATGTACCTCTTGGAGATTAGACAGCTGGGACTTGCGTACCGCACGAAAGTGACGGAACAAGGCATCAAGAGCTTTGTCATATGGACCTATTCCCTCGGACTTCAACGACAGATGCGTGACTGAAGGGGGTATCAAGTCGCGTACAAACGGATCCCGTGAGCCGTTGAAGAAGTACTGCAACGAGGTAGCAATGTTCCCTGTGACACCCGCGGCATTGATGTTGCACATGACAAGTTTCAGAGGAAACTCGAACTTCTTTAGCTTCTGGAAACTACGTGTCGATGCCTTGCCGGGGAGGATAGAGCCGCGCAATTCAAGGATCTCAACCGAAAATTGGATAAGATGACTCCCAGCTTCGCGCGCTACTGCGTTGATAAACTTGCAGATATCCCAGTCTGGAGGATGATAGTCATGCTGTGCTCTGTGCGAGTATATTAATGTCTTCAAGCGTGGTGTATGCTTGAGGAGGTCGGTTATGCCTACGTCGTCAATCCAACAGCTACATAGATGAGCTGCTTCAAGTGTGTCTGCGATATGAGGCGAACCTCTAAACGCGAGAGTTCTAGGGTTTTCTCCGACTGCTAAGCTGCCAGGACCGCTAAACGACTTCAAATGCGGTAGAGCGAGGAAGGGCCTCGCCCAACTCAAGCCCCAATTTTCAGGCTCAGTCTCGGCTCTCGATAATGATCCAAGGAAACTTGTGACTGACCGAAGACCGGAAGACAGAAAGCAGGATTGCTGAGCCTCCTTGGCAAGGACATCGAGCAGCTGATTCGTCGCGGCATTCGGCTCCCATGATCTTGGTATGCTAAGGTCTTCGGTATCACTGAGCAGCGTTAGGAGAAAGGCACTGCCGTGCTGCGAATAGCGCATCTCTCCGACGTCCTCTGCGAACGTAGAATAGTACTCCCTCCAGTCTAGCTGGGCTCGCCGGAGATACGTAGAGTTGGCAAACAGTTGGACAACGACTCCTCCGTCGTCAATGCTTGGGACCGACTTTGGTGGTTCACCACGGACACGTGGACGCGAAAGGAATCTGCTGTCATCCATAAGGTTTGCGCTTCGAATGTATCGCGCAACCATGGGGTCAGCGGCGATGAGGTGGATGAGGTCGGAAGCGGCCACCAGGCTGTCGCGCTTATGAGCCCAGTAGAGAAAATCTCGAAAGCGGGAGCGCAGCTCGTTGTGGCGCTTAATGAATGTTGTGCATCGCGAATAGATTCTCTTGCAGGTCGTTGCCAAGTGCTCGAAGCTCTGTGGTAGAGAGTATTCGACAATAATGTCAAGAAGCTCGTGTGGGAGGTTCGCGAGAGCCATAGTAAACTGGTTTGTTCTTTTCTAGTGAACGCAACGTTGTTGTTGATGGCGTTATTCAACGAGTATAGTATCTGATAGCAATCAAGGGGGGAGGATGATATCTTTGCTGCTTTCCTTTCTTCTTAATACTTGTCCCTTTGAATGATGTTGGAGGTAAGGCGAGTCAAGCTTTATTATGGGCCAAGGAACTCATCTTCAGCCACGTGACGGCACAGCCGAGCGTCTGTTCAACGCCAACACGCGCCATTTTCTTTTGGCTTCTTCATCATACTGTGTAGGCTCTGGCTCACCATTCTCCCTACACAAACTGACTTATAAACTTATGACGCATCTTAGTTGGGACGGTTGTTAGAAGGAATGAACGATTGTCTGTCTATACCAATCACGCGAGCACGATAGCTTCAGTCAAGCTGACCCAACACCAACACCAACACCAACCTAACACTGCCTTCACAACTGTGCCTCCTATCTAGATCTAAGTCCGATTTTGTCTCGGTCTACGGAGATGCATCGGTGAAGCATTGACACAAAGTTAAAAGTACTGCGAGAATACTTCGTAAGTATGGATAGTGGGTTTGCAGCACTCCGGGTACCAAAATTGGCCGATTCTAAGGTGGAGAGGCGCCTCACTTTAACTTTTACCCCTAGTGCCCCTATTTTTGTATAGGGACTTTGCCTCTTTAGACGAAAAGCATTAAGAAGTGGAGCAAACGCCAACCTAGCGTTTGAACGCCAGCTTTTTGATGAGGTTTACAGAATTGGAGATATACTCCTAACCAAGTCGAGGTTAATCCATCATGTTCTTGTGTGAGGCAAAAGAGCTCAAATCCCTTGGCCATAATCAGCAACTTGCTGAGCCTTATGAGCAGCATGGTGGCTAATCCTAACTAACGCTGTCATGAAATTGGAGAATGGGAAGAGCTTCCCTGGTTAACCATTTTAGGATGGCATACATATCTACTGCATGTTCCGCTTCTTGTTTAATCAAAAACCAAATCCAGCCTATTCTCATTTCTCCAGCCGCAAACGTTTTCTGCTATTCGATGAGGAGCTACCTAGCATGCATTCCGTACTTTTTCTTTCTCTTTTGCTTACCGCAAAAGCGGTTGTATTACCGTCGATAACTCCGCGTGCACTTCCCCCTGTTTGTGACGAAGCGTATGGGGAGATTGCACGGGTCGAGTTCAACGATGGACCTACTACTTCTGGAGACGCGGGCATCGGAGCAGAGTTTGAAACGATCGCTATCCAATTTTCAAACAGTAAATGCAGCCTCGAAGATACCTTCATAGCAAAACGCAAGCTGGTTAAGGGTCATTCTGGGACGAACTTTGTGCTTTCAACAGACACTTCTATCGAACAAGGTGCTGGGAGACTCAGCGCGGAGTACGTCTTGGATGGCAGGAAAATTAACATCGGCGATGGGAGTGCTGCAGCCGCTGGCAAAGCAGCTTATGACGACTTGGTAAATACTTTGCTGAATGGGCTCCAACCTCGACGCAATTAACGTTTGCAGGGGAAATGGACGCCTTGGAGTGAAAACCCGAGCAATCAGGTTCTCATCGAAGACTACAAAGAATGTTCAGATCCTTGGATCGTCAGAAACCTAAATCAAAACACGAACAAAGACAATATTTGGTGGGCTCCTCAAATCACTGCATCGATGCCTCTAGAAGCGCTATACTCCTTGATGAAAGAGAATATACAAAACCTCGACTCAAAGAACGGCCGGAACATCCTCAATGGTGACATTGCTTCCACTGGTAGTAGAGGCCAAAACATACAGCTAGTCACTGCAAAGTATTTCCAGGACCTCTCGCTGAAGGTGGATTATGGGAAGATCAATGACGCAGTGCTTGGATTCTGTTCTCTGGTCTTATCTTACGCAAAGGCTGCGAACATCCCGGTAGATGCGGACGATCCAAACGCTCGGGAGGTGAGTCCTAAGTCGTGGATTCCGTTCATGCCACGAACGGAATTCGTCACGATTTACAGCGCAGTTAAGTCATTCTTTCCTCCTGACAACCAGCTCTTCGATATCTTCAACACACTCGCATGCTACAAAACAACCTTTATAGAAAAAGGTACTCAGTTTCAAGCCAGGTGTGTAGTCGGCGTGGCTTTGCAGCTCACTTGCCTAGCTAACAGCATGCAGTATCGACGGCGATTACTGTACTGGGACGGTCGAGAACCCTGTACCTGGTAACAAATTTGGAGGTTTGCAATACAAGTATGTCGGCGAATTTGCCAAAGAAGGCCTTCCTACCACCATGAGTATTAAGGAATGGATTCAGAGTATCGACAAAGGCAGTCCAAGCCCAGATCTGTTAACCACTTACGATAAATAGTTCGATGACTCCATTGGTGGCCTTGGAACTCAGGTCGAGAAGATGTTCAAGCTGGACCGCACAGCGCCTTTATTTGAATTTCGAGACCTCGACCCTCAGTTTACCGAGGACTTTGAAAAGTTCATGGGCAACGTAGACTTAGCTATTCAGACACTGCACAAGAACTTCGCCACTCGGCCTATGAAGAAAGTGAAACGCGACGCCGACGCCTGCTCGTTCAGTAACGCTACCAGTCCAACTACGCCGCCCCCAACTACCTCGCCCTCAACGACTCCAGCGCCAAAAATGCCGTCTTGCTCTTTGCAGAACGAAGATCCCGATCAAGGTATCGATGCACGAGGTTGCGTTTGCGGCTCTACAACTCTGCCGTTGTTGACCATCTCCCACGCGACCGATCAGTCCCAGTCCTGCTCATACACCGCAATGCCAACAAAAAGTATAGCCAACCCTAATTACCGTCGAGTCAAAGGTCTACACTGCCAATTGCTACAAATGTACCCTCCTCGGCGGTGTCGCCGACACCCCCTCATGCGCAACAACTCCAGTCAACGGATGTACACCTACCACTCCATCCACCCCGACTGCCACCGTCTTTCTCTCTAACAACTCGGTCCCTATCGGCGATGAGAACAATAAGAATGGCGGTGCCGATCTCCGCTCAGACCTCTTCAAGAAGCTTAAGGCTCTCTGCCCGGACAGCTCAACTTCATGCGACTCAAAAACGCCTGCAGAATTCGACAAGGTTGAGACGGTCGTCGGCGACGATCCGTCTGACGAGACTCTCAAGTTTACCATTCAGGACAGCCACTACGACAGCACGAAGGAGCGGGATCAGATGATGGCCGCGGCAGTCGCATCGTGGCAGCAAGCCACCTCCAAGTCGTGCAAGGAGGTCGACTACGAAGATTCCGAAGATCCTACTGCGTCTGGATGCGGGACGGGTATCGTGAAGCGTGGCATTGTCAAGCGTGCTTTGATGATTAGAGAGGAGCGGCTGTTGAGTCCTAGATACGCGCTTCCGGAGCCAGTTTGTGATGATTGCAGTCCATCTGGGCCGGCGGAGTGTCATTATAAGGCAATCGTTTGTGCAGCGCCTGATCATATTAGTGAGTTTGCACGTCCCTAGTCTTCATTTGACCATCTCTGACATGGCATTCAGATCCCATCTTGGGCAACAAGAGCAATGGACCATTCGCCAACCACATGAACATCCAGCTCTTATATGAGATGGACCCTGGTAGCTCCTCCCCATTCGATGAATTTATCTGCGATTCAATTATCGACGGTCTCACTGCGTTGGCTATGGCAGTCGCGCCAGAACTTGCGGGTGCCGAAGTCTGGGAGGACATTGACATGCAAGCGGAATGCGCGGACTTAGCGGAGAAAATTGGGTCGCGTGATACAAACATTACGGAGAATGCTCTGCTAATTGGTTGGTAGCAAGGCACCCAATGGTTGGTTCTCACTACAATGAATTATGAATCCACCTTCATTCATACTCATACTCATACTCCATCAAAACAAACCTACCTATATAATGCAACTCCACCTCACAGAAAGCGCACAACACAAAGCCGTAATAGTATGAAGAAGAAATCACTCGGTGAAGAGCTGGAGAAGATGGCTAAACAATAGACATATACTCCCCTCCCATACCACCAAAGCTCTCTTAAAAAAACACCAACTGGAGCCCGGCTGGAATATTAAGTCCACTCACTCACTGTACTATACTATACGCCGAACGAACGAACAAACAAAACAACTGACAGCAATTCCCCACCTGACAGCAAAAGCAAACCTCGCAGCCATTCATTCAAGAAAATTTTAGTTTCTTCAGGACTCACTATCTTCAAGACTTACTGTCTTCAAGGCTGGTTCGGGCGTCGATGAAACGGTGATGTCTGTTAGCCCATTGGGTTTCTTTCACGCGCGATACGAATGTAGTATAGAGAGGTGATGTAAGATATAGGTAGGCAGGTGCAGAAAGTCTCCTCACATGTCTTAGCGGGAAAGATGCTTCAGGCTTCTGGCATGCATATGGAGTAAGGTAGGATGACATACATGGTCCTCCTGCGGCGTTGTGCAGTAGAAGAATATCCTATATGGCATAATTAGTTAAAAAGTCTTAAATATCTCTTTGCTCATTATATATTCCTTCAAGGGCACCCTTTTAAAGACTACCAGATAGAGATAAAGAATAAGTTACTCCATATACTCTAGGAACTAGAAAGTATCACTTGACATTCCTCTTGTCTCGTTCTCGTGCCTCTGCTGTGAGCGCTTAAACACCAAATCAAAAACAACAGGGTGTTGTATTCCTTATAAAGGGTTTATGAATTATTCATCTCATACATTCTACGCTCCGCTCGCTATACTCAGGAGAACTAAAGCTCAAATCCCAGCAGAATCCCAAGGCCAAAAAGTCCTGTACCAAAGATACGCCACGCCACGCCACGCTCATAGAAAATGTCAGCAATCAATTCATCTCATCCATCCCTGCAGCCCCGACCCCTGCCATTTGTCCCTCCAGCCCACCTTACATGGGGAGAAGCAACCCTTTCATACCCAGGCAACCCCCCTCGTTCCCCAATCCAGGATTCAAACAAAGGTACCTAACCCTCATCTTCATCCTCATTATCAGGCACGCGCCCACGACCAGAAGCTAAACTATCCACGCTCCCTACACTCGTCTTCCTACCCTGTAGAGCCTGCGCCTCACCGACCTCCATCTGATGCAGCTTCATCTTTTTCTGGATTTCCGGGCGAGGACCATCGTCTTGGTCTAACAGTGCAAGACCAGGTGTGACTTCGAACTCGCCTTCTTCGTCGTCATCGCTAGATTCATCCCCTGAAGCGCCAGGACTGTCGAGCTGAGATTTCGCGCGTTTCATGACGGTAGATGGGCTGTTGGGGCGAGAGTCGGGAGAAATGCTGCTTTTGGAAATACTGGTTACTTCGCTGTTTCCCGAGTCGACTTTCTTTAATGGATGGCTACCGGGGAGGTTGATTGGCTTCAGTGTAGGGTCAAAGGCGGCGGGTAGACCGAGAGCTGCTGCTACAGCGTGAGCCTCTCCGTCTGGGCTGTTTGAGGTTTCGAAATCGATATGACTCGCACCAACGTTTGTCTCGTGCTCCTCAATACCGCTCTCCCGTAAGATTCGAGCATAGTCTTGCCGTGTTGGATCTGCCTCACGTTTATTCTTCTTCTTGATTCTCTTCTCGGTAGGTCGTACTACTACAACTGGAATTGGCGAGTATTGTAGACACCATTTCGAGAAGGAATTGCGCTGGCTGACTAGTCCTTGTACTCCTCCCAAGCTTCGACCTCGAGTTCCTACGATCAGCATGGCAGGTTCGTATATTTGGATCTATGGTTGCACCAGTCAGTACATGCTCAGTACTACTCTGTGAGACCTTACCATTTGCAAGAACGTAGAAGAGAGCTTCCCAACTGCAAATTCAAGGACAATGCTAATGGCCCTATTAACATCATTCTTCTTCTGAATCCGGCTCATCGTTTCCTTTGCCTCTTCCTGGTATCTCTTCATCTCCAAATTGCTATTGCTGATGATCTTGGAACCTTTATCCACAACTCTGAGACAAACGATCTCATCTCCATCGTCCACCAATTCTTCCAGCATCCACTGTAGAGCGATATTCGAGTAATCGTTCTCATCTATTCCAACCATGAACGTGCGCGAGCGTCTCTTGAATTGATACCCCGTATGCTTGACATTTAGAGTAAACGAAATGGTGTTGTTGACCGTCGGTTCAGCGGCGGCGAAATTGTCGAAGGATACATGATGCTGGAACCTGCTGTCGGTCGGAAGTTCTGTCAGCACCATTTTCCAGAGGATAACAGATGTATATTCATGTAAAAATAAATATAAAAAGAGAACAGACAGACAACACAAGCGCAGGATTTGTAGAGAAAGCGCGAAAAGGTGGGGTAGGGTTGAATGTTGGTCACAAGCCTCTCCCGCGTCACCCCAAGCGAATCCCAAGGCTGAGGTGGTCGTGTGCGTGGGAGAGAGGAAAGTCTGCAGATCCAGCCCTGATTTGAATAACCTCACAGCTGTCGAGCTGCCCCCTTTGCGCGAGACGAGTTCTTCAGACCGACAAGGGAAAAGAGACTTACGACGGGGGCGGCGGGGATGCGCCTCTGAGGCTCGAGGCTCGAGATTTGCCCTTGGGCTTGGGCTTGGTTTGGGAGGGGCCTTTGAAGGAAATGCTGGTCAGAGAGGCGGTGCGATCACGAAGTTTGGGGCGGGGATGGACTGCAACTTCGTGCTCGACGATGGGGTCAAGACGCTGAGTAGTCGGAAAGCTGCTGTCTCCGCGAGGAAGAGTCAACGGAGAGATGGGGGGCGATTCGGCAAGGCGCGGAGAGGTGGGATTGGGGTTCAGATTCGCAGCCATCTTTATAGCATGCCTCTCCACAGGCTCAGATCTGGAACGAAGGCGTAGTCTGCGAGGACTGCTGAGTTTGGGATCTGAATGGTATGCATGGACTGTTGTTGTAGCTGTAGCTTTGTAGGTTTCGATGTTGGGCAGGGATGGTCTCTTGGGCGGTGCGGTTTTGGAGCTTGCTGGTGCTGGTGGAGCTCAGGTGCCAAGCTGTTTGCGCTGTACTGTAGAAAGCCGTATCTCTCGTGTATCGTTACACTGCGTATGGAGAAGCCTATCAACCTTGATAGATGAATATTCGCAACAAAGTATATTATCTAGAGGTCGTACAGGCTGATAGAGAACGATTGTCATAAAGATGTTTGTGAGGACGTAAGCACGCGGCTGAGCCTTGACTTTTCCTCTACGGCGTAAAGTAGCTCACTACTGTAACAAGGCGACGAGCTTTCACAGAACTGTATTCAATCAATGCGCTATTGAAGTTACTTGCTTCGTGATTCTCTGTATTTTCAGATCACTCGGTTTACTGTAGCCATCTATCTGTCATCGTGACACATAAGCCTTGAGACCGCTTTTCATTCATTCCTGCCCATACGCCATCCCATGCAATAGCCCCAAAGCGAAATCGATTCAGCCCTCAACGTCCACATCCTAGTATGTTCTCGCAAGATTTCTAAGATACCAATCCACCAATTTACGGCCAACCTTGGCTTCTGAAATGTGAATCAAGTCCTGAAGAGAAGTTAGCATTGCCACGGATATATGATACGCGCGACCTACCCCTTGCATGGCGTAATCCAGATCACCTGAGCCTACAATCTCACCATCCAAGAGCCCATTATCAGTCCATCTAATCTGTCTGCTTCTCTGCTTGTTCACCAGCAACCATCCTCTCAACTTCTCCGGCTCGACTTCAAGGAAACCAGCCAACTTTTTCAAGTCCATCGTAGTGTAAAGTCTCAGGTATGACTTGACTGTTGGGCTCCACATATTGGTCTTGACCTCATCCATGAAGATGGCCAGGTGGTGCTCCAGGGGGTCAACGTTGAGCTCTGGGTTGTCAAAGTCGGGAGGGGTGGGCGAGATGAACTTGGGGCAAGCAGATCTGAACAGCTCCTCAAAGATAGGAAGAGATTCCGGGCCACCACGCTGAAGCTTCAATAGCTGATCGCCATACTTTTCGCGGAGAGCGGTGTGGATGACATCGTCAAGTCTAGTAGGGTGGAAAGCCACACAGATTGCGATGAGAGCGTACATCTGGTCGTTCTTCTTGGTGATCGAATCGTATTGTGCGTTCTTCTGCGAGTTCTTGGTACGCGAGACATAGATGAGGATATGGCTGAACATGCGGATAGCATCTGCGTATCGGCGCATCATCATGTAGGAGAAGCCTACGTAGTAGTAGGTTGCGAAGTGTGCGGCCAGAACGCGGGCGAACATGGCTTTCTTGTTGAGCTCAATGTCATCAAGAGTCTTTAGTGCAAGACTGAAGTCTCCCAACAAGCAGTGTACTCTCAAAAGACCAATGATAGAGAAGTATCCCAGCATTCGGTATAATGGCTTCGATCCGTAATCTCCAGCCACTGCCATTGGCTCCTCGTTGCGCTTCATAGCCGCCAGTTGTTCGTTGATCTGTGATCGTTGGATAAGGGAGTATAGGACGTTCAGAACGCTGTAGCAGCCCCATGTATTTGGTGCTTCGCGGAGAATCGTAATCTCCTCTTCATTGTTGCCTTGGCGCGCGACGCGGTTTCGGTACGAGCAGAATGAATTGAATTGGTAGATAAACTCATCAATGACATCCCAGGCCCAGAAGTACTGTTCTGTCAGTTAGTATTGGCAGACGCGACAGGTGTGTGAAGAGCGCACCGAAGGAGGTTCCAGGTCTACAGGTCCATCAGAGTTTAAGATGAAGTGGAACAAGCTACAGTAGCTGTCGTAACTCGCAAATTTGGTCTCGAGAGGCGCTGAGAAGTCTAGAGGTTGCGCAGCACCAAGAAGTCTGGACTGGATGTCGTCGGTCTGTTGAGCCATGCTCATCGAGTTGGCTGGCTCCATCTCATCCATGCCCTCATATTGAACCTGCTCTCTGTAGTCGGCGACCAAAGCCTCCTCCTCGACATCGGAATCATCGTCAACCGCTCGTGGCGGAGCACCGCCGTTGAAGTTACTCATGGTGTTGTTGTTGTTTCGGTGCTGTCGTGAGAAAATTGGTGGGGTAAAAAGATTGGAAAAAACATTGTGCGGCGATTTGGTGAAGTCACGTGAGATATATTATATTCACCAAAGAATTAAAGGCCTTTGAACAGTATAGAGGCTATTATAGCTCCTATAGTGTTTTACGGCCTTCTCGACAAAAAGTATTTACTCTCGTGTCGTGGTGGATAGGGAAAAGCCGCACTAATTTATAATGTGCCAGGCGGCGTGGGCATGGGACATTAAAAGTCAACCATGGCATGGTGAGTACCGCGTTCATCTATCCACCATAAGGAGCATTTGGAAAAGGCCTAAAACACTATAGGAAGTGAGGTATATTATTGAATTAAATAGGCTTCTATTAGTAAAAGAAAAGGTATATTTTTTTAGTGAGCGTGTGATTGTTTGTGGATGTCTCCGTCGGCTGATCCCCCTGATTCTCCTCAACGCTAATAGTGCAAGTAAAGTAGTAATATTTTCGGAAACGTCTGGCATCCCCAACATGAGGGATCTCAGAGCCTTCAAATGACCCATCTGCAGTGGCTGTTTCTTATTGAGAATTGGTAGTCATGATCTTCTCTCCGCTGCCTGTGCGTACCATCTCATTATCTCCTTGTTGCTTTCCCCTGCTCTTAAAGGACGCAAATACAACAACACTCATCCAAAGGATCCACATCGGACCTGCCACGACACCATAGGCAATCTCGCCCTTTCGGCTTCCATTGGCCAGCGGGGCATAATCTCTAGCCAGCTGGAGACCGAACCCCCCATTGATAATTCCGAGAGTCACGATGGCGCGACCCCACCAAACATGCGGGTATGTTGCTGCATTTTTACCACCCGTCTTCTTGTAAAGGAGGTGGTGGACGAGGCCGGTGACTGGTTGAAATATCAAACAAGAAATTACAAAAAGTCCAATGATGGCGTGATATGTATCAAGCTTGTTCACTGTGAGAGCTATCCAGATACCCATTCCCATACCCGCTATGGCAATTGAGTAGGCGAAGATCATCATGCCTGCGTGCACCCAGATGAGGCCTTTGAAGCTGAGAAGACGTATGGCTATGGCGCCAATGGGCATGAGGAGGACGAAGGCGATGGGCAAAAGGGTTGCATGTGCGATCAGGACGGCCGTGAAGTACTTGGGGGGTCCACCTGAACTCGTCGGCGGGCTGGAATGTATCCCACCAGGAGTCGCTGCTGCGGCAGTTGCGGTGAAGGGGTTTGGGTTGTTCCCTCCGCGCGCTTGAGTGAGGTCGAACTGTGTCTTGCCAAACTTGCTGTGGAAAGTAACTGCAGCAGTGGCACTGTCTGAGGCGATCGGCTGTCCATTCTTGTATGCCCAGATCCATTTTGAAGCGGCATCAGTAAAATTCATAGTCCCCGCAGACCAGCTGTTGCAATTTGAGCCTAGATAAATCGTTAGTCCTCTTAAGATGAACACTGGCTTTGATGAATAACTAACACTTGACATTTGCCTTCATCATGCCATCAGAGATTCCGGATCCGTCCAGTAGAGTAACAGAGGCCGCACTGTCTGTAGTTGGTGGCTTCTCTCCAATACCGCTTCTTGGTGATAGCGTAACATTTGTTCCAGCTGAATTGGCATAGATCATGAAGATGTTCGCTCCCGTCATTTGAGTTCCTTGACCGAGACCAATCCATGACATATTCGCCGGCCCACTTATCTGGAAGAAGATATCCCCGCTTCCACTCGAAGCACTAGCCTCTGGAACATTGACGGAATAGCAGACGTTGTCCACTGTGCACAATGACTGTTGTTGTGCGAGCGCAGAAGAAGCTAGATATGTGTTAGCAACGTAAAAGGCGACAGAGTGGAAGAAGTGTACCTAAAGCCAACACTCCTAAAGCCTTGGAGAGATACATGTTGGATATCAGATATCTGAAAAAGAGTAAAGGCTTTCAGTGACTCCGGAAATCCTTTCAGGGAGGGGATTTGATATATACAAAGGAGGGGACAGCCCAAGAAGCTAGTTTAGGAATCTACTACTCTAATGTGAGGAAATGTCGACATTTAAAGAGCAGATGATCATTGGTGTACGGAAGTACGACCAGGGCTCTGAGGTCGTCTCACTCAATTTTGGATTTGGAATCGGGGGGTCTTTAGTGAAGTGCCAAAGCACAGTCCACTATTATATGGAGTATTTAAATTGGGAAGATCAAGAACCGTCCTCGTTATCTATCGCTTTCGGAAGCCAGTGGGGACGAATTAAGCTCCATTCCAGCACCAAAAACAAGCCGATACGAGACCTCCCCGGGAATGAAAGATTGACGCGCGAAAACACGAAATGGGCATTTGCTTCTCTTGGCAAAAGCAGTTGCCTCTTTTGCGTGGGATTCAGGGGTAAGGTAATTGTCTTATCGTTTGTTGAAATATTAAGCTTCATCTGTTTGCCATATCGAGAAGGAAGGTCGAAAATGCCAAAGTGCTGTGGGATGAGTTTCAGGTGTCCGAGGACGAGGTTCATCGGGCTTTCGCTGGGGGCCCGGCAACTCAATCAGCCGTTGAACGGTTGGACGGTTGGACGGTTCCTGCCCCTTTCTCTTAGCTGCTAGACCACATCGGGGGGTAACCTATAATCTGATATCGCGACGGAGCCATTTGCCGGCCATTTGTTCATGATTTTGTGGAGTTTGAGATGCTGAACCGCAAACATGACATAATTCGGCAGCATAGACAATCGTAGTGAGATATGGAAAACATTTTTAATAATAGCACAGTACAAATTGATCTGATGCAGCCGCCATGGAAACATTCGGTTCAGGTACAAGAGATAGTGGGTCTTCAAGTGCCGACGGCCAAGCCTAAAACAACGACACTTGTGTTTCCTGGTACCGCACCTTTCGTCGCGCTCCTTTAAAAAGGAGGCGCGAAGGAGGCGCATCGGAGCAATAACCTTAAAACCCATGATTTGCTCCAATCAAAGGCTTCAAAATAGTCAGCAAGAAATGATACAAATACAATACTCCTCCACTCGCATGTGGTTGAACGACCGGTACCGTATTTCAGAGAACGCAGATCAAGCAGCATTTGGCAGGCAGACAGCAGGCTGGTTCTTCGGATGATTGCATCTGCATCTGCATGCGCATCTCCAAGGAACGTCATGATGAGAGGAAACGAAACATTGGTATACTCCGTCCGCCTGTCGAGTTTGGCGTTCGTGGGATCAGCGAGGTCTCCGAGAACAACTGCATGCCGTCCCGTCGCAGAGGTGGTGAGAACAGCAGCAAAGTTCAACGGCTGAGGGTTTTATTCTTCGTGGTCCGGGCAGGGGAAGAGAAGTAGGAGGAATACCCGGAGGCAAAGTGCTTCTGTTTCGTTTCATGTTTCGCGAAGGAAGATAGCGGCTTGTTCAGACGCTCAAGTGAGCTTTGCCCATGCACCGGTTGGCAAAGATATCCTCTTCGTGGAAAATATCCTTTATAAGGCCTCATACTGTACTCGATGACGCTCAATTTCTGATTACTTGCGTCTGTTATCCTTGATATCTTAGTAATGGTCACGTGCCATTGACTACATGACCTTTCTTTTTGATATGGACGGAAATCAAGTTTATCTTTGTTCTCTTGGGCAAAATGCAGCAGTGACTATCACGAATTTCAATGATGATAGCTTGAAGATAGTTCTCAAGCTTCAAAAGAACTCCTTAAAACATTACCACGTGCCGAGATATTCTTGCAGGACATAAAAAGCGGCGATTGTCTTCATCAACCTATAACGTTCTACTCCGCCTGACGGAGTACTCGATATTGATTTCTGCCACTTCTTCTGCCCACCGCGGGACCACCAAATGCAACTCCCTTTCCAATAACAACTTCGCATCAAGTCTGCTTCTTGCAGCCTTCGCACCTTAAATGCATATGCACATCTACAACTTCTCCGTTGCCTTCCTCTCCCCATAAAACTTCACATCAAATTTCTCATTCTCAATCGCCATCCGTCTCCGAGCTTCCGCAATCGCATTGGCCTCGCTGTTCTGGTGCACGTGATTGGAAGATGAAGCAGGCGTTTCACTTCGTTCAAATGCGTCGAGCCTTTGCTTGTATTCGGTGGTTTTGACTTGTTTCTTCTGGGGATTTTTGTCTAATCTTGTGGTTAGCAGGGGTAGATGGGTAGTACCCAGCAGGGAAGGATGAGGTAGGGGGTAGTTACTGGGCATTTTGGTCACGTGCTGGATGGGTTTGTATGGATTTGTTAACGTTGCAATAGATTGTACGAAGGGTTGGTTGGAGCGAGATATGGGACTGGGTATAGTGGATCAGTTTCAATTTCATATTTAAAGCTTTGGGGTCTTATATAGTTTAGGATATAGAGAAGGTCTAGGGTAGTTGTGGTAGGTTAGAAGTGTAAGATTTAGAGGTGCAAGATGAAAGTGCAAGATGAAAGTGCAAGATGAAAGTGCAAGATGAAAGTGCAAGATGAAAGTGCAAGATGAAAGTGCAAGATTTAGAAGTGCAAGATGAAAATGCAAGATTAAAAAGTGCAGGGATAGAAGAGTAGTACTCTATCCTAAATACCAGCTGTGCAAGAGATGTGAATATTATGAGGTAAAGAGTTATTATGAACATATGGCTAATAAACGTCTTAGAATTGGAGTATTAAGTTACGCTTATGCTAATTTTTATAGTGTACTAGGAAAGGGATGAATTGGGGCTCTTTTGGTATAGGTGACGGAGTTTGATAAAGTCCGTCTGATATATATTCCTCGAGGCACCTATCCTCCTCAACTAATAGTCGGTTAGCCTTCTTTGCTCCCTTCGGTCTCCTTTTCGCTTGAATGGCTCGCGTCCGAATGGCTATAGCGTGCGGCAGCGTCCGGCTCCGCATAAAAGTTAAAAGTGCAAGATTGAAATGCAAGATTTAGATAGAAATAAGTGCACTACGATTATTTTGTGGCTGGTGGAGGAAAAATCATGCACTCGTGCCGTCTTGGAAGTGCACCAAACCGCAAAGAAAAGTTGATCAGGCTGATCAAGAAATCTGGCCACTACTAACTACTTGCGGTCTTCAGGGGCTGAAGTGCAGTGCTTACTCTACGGAGTACTGCTGTTGCCCCTGAAGGTTACCCCTGAAGGTGCCGTGCTCGTGCCAGAGTAACTCTATAACGAAAAGGACTAGATATATCAAGTGCAAGTTATACGAGCGGTTTCATTGGCTCCTCATCCCAACACGACGCCCGTGAACATACTTCGAAGTAAGATGAATGTCAGTCAGCCTTGCTGCAAACCATTGCGCGTTGGCTTTTAAATTTCCGCCATGCAAGTTTGCCTTGAAGGACTGAAAGCATGCATGCATCTTTGGGTCTGAACTCTCTACCTCCGTAGGGAACTCCAATCACAATGCCACTACTTCATACACCCACCAAGTTATATTCCTCGCATTCTTCTTGATAACTTCCCAGCGAAACCTTCTATCCTTTCCGCTCTCTTGCAATTAGTATTAGGTTAGAATCCTGCTAGATGTGGAGCTAGACACGGGTCATAGCATTGTGACCAAGCTGGGTAGGCCTGTTGTGGTGGATCGTGGGTTCTTTCTTTTCGTCGCTTGCAGAATAGGAAAGAGAGACTCTGGCCATGAATACAATCCCGCAACTTTACCCCGAGTCATTATCCGGACACATCATTCCAGAGTCTACCACTACGACCTTTCGCGAATGTGTGTCCGGCGATGCTATCAATAAAGACAGTCGTACACTACCATCATCCGCTGCCAGAACTACCAGTGCCATTCTAACCCCGGCTGTCGACGGCGATGCTCCAAACAGGCCCCTTCCTCCGCTCCCCACACAATCCCCAAAAGGCGAAGGAATAAAGAAACGTGGAAAGAGAGGGCCTCCACCGGTTCAATGGACCCCATCAAAAGAACGCCAATTTGCACGGTTGCAGCAGATGACTACCGTCAATATCAAGGATATACCCGTCGTTATGCGTGATGATAAGCTCAGGTTTGAGTATGTTCAAGCTCTTTTGCTTACCAGCTCAGAATTATGTGAAGCTAATACGGGTGCCATGTCACTAGGAAACGCCATGCCCAAGACAAACTCAGCAACTATCTCGGGGATCGACCGAACATCTTTCGGCCAACAGATGAGAATGAAGCTCAAGAGAGGATAAAACAATCTTTCAATCTGAAGATGAACCTCAAGCAGAACAAACAAACTCGCGACAATGTCGAGCCACTTGCACCGATCACTAACATATCTCGACCTCTTGCACATCATCCCATGACATCTGGCATGACATCTCGGCAAATGTCTGAATACAGCAGCCCCTACTTTGACTTGGGGATGCCTTGGCCACCTGCGCATGATTACGAGGAAGGGCGACGCAATTTTGCTTTGAATAATGCTGGCTCTTCTACGAAAGCCCCACGAGATGAGGCGCCTGAACCAACCATTCACATTCAGCGCTCAAGCTTTGCAAGTTTTGAAAGTCTAGAGCGCCGCATGGCTTCTAGAGCTACAAAAGATGATCAACAATCAACGACTTATTCTTCCGCGGCTCTTCGCACCATGCTCTTTGTTAAAAGGAAGCTTTCAATTGGATCGGTAGCTAGTAATTGTTCCAAGTCAACAATCTCTTCTTCTGGCTCCAAAAGGATATCATGGTCGTCAATTGATTCAACGCTTACTGTTACTGGACCAATACCCAGTGCCACAAGGGCATCTATTGCGACAGACACGGGGTCTATCACATCTTCGAGAAGGAGTTCTACAGCCACTCTGAAAAAGTCTACTCTGTCAATCGAAACTGGAGGTTTGGTTAATATGTCACAGGTTACGCCCGCCGAGCCTTTCAAGATGTCGGATCCACCTGCTCATTTTCCACCCGTGACCGATTTGTCTCCACCGTCTCCGCCGTCACTACAGGGAACTTCTGCTTCCAAGTCTACAAGCACAAAACGTCCAAGATGGCAGCTCCGATTAAAACGTTCACAGAAACTGCCTCGTAATGACCCACTTTGGCAAAGCATCGCCACTCAAGTCACGGAGGAAGAGGCCGATGATCAAATGATATTCGTTACAGATTTGGAGAATTGGCATGAGACCTCAAGCGAGCCAATAGTGTCAACAATAGCTGACGACTTGGCTGCTGATGGCCTACTGGAAGAAAACTACTTTTTACAACCACCCACTCCAGATGTTATTCACGGCCTCGACTTATCTGACGAGACTCTAAACCTAGTGCCCCTGATACCAGAGCCTGATATCTCGAGTGCTAATGAACGACTATCAATATCTTCTGAAATGGATATTGAGTCTTTTGAGGAGAAGACAACTTCCAACAGCGAGCAAATATCAGTATTCGCTGCAACAAAAGCTCGTGATTGCTGCCGCAATCTACGCCGAGGAGATCCGAGGGCCTCGACATGTCTACCTTGTCAACTATCCGAGCCTGATTCACACCGTATAATTCGTCTAGCAGTGAAAGCTTGGCAAGACGGCGACAATACCGCTCTCTGGCAGATACCCGCTCTCTGGCAAAAACAGCTGGTGACACTGGACCAGGTCGATATGTTCCACAACACACTTCTCCATACCGCAGCACGTCACGGAGCAGGGAGTGCAACTCTGATGTGGCTCATTGATAAAGGTGTCAATGTGCACGCTCTGAATGCCGCAGGTCAGACTTTTATGCATGTTTTGAACCCAGTGTCGTTTGATGGACACACTCAAGACATATACCATGGAGGAACGGAAGATTTCCACGGGCTTTTCTTCGCTCTCCAGATCCAAAAATTCAATTTCCTTCACCTTGACGACTACGGCCAGACATTATTGCATGTTTTGACCCAGTATTGGATGCACTCGGATGCTATCGCTGCAGCTTTTGGCTGCATGAATCTGACTGCTACGTGCAAACCGCCTGGGAGAGACTTTCGTGGCCGCACAATTGACTTGCAGCTACAGGCTCAGGTGATGAAGGAGGATCAGAACATTGCTGATAGTGACAGACAAGTAAAGATTACAGAGTTTATTCTTCCAAAACCATCTGGAGATTGGTATAAGGCGCCCGAGAACTCTCGGGTAGTTTCCGAGCAGAATATTCATGCGACCCACAGCCGGTTACATGCCACAGTCAACCATGCCTTGATTGGCTATCCCGAAGAGGAAGATTTAGGACGAAATGGATTGCACTGTCTAGCAGAATCCGGTCTAACATACAATTCAGACAGCGGTTTGTTCAACCAGCTGAAGCGCAAGTACCAACAGCAAAACAAAACAACACACCAGAAACGCATTCTCAACACCGTCGAGGGCCTCTGCGCCGCCGGAGTCGACGTGAATAATTACGACCTCAATGGCAACACGCCCCTCATGGCTTTCATCAAACACGAGCTGACTCCATCCCCAACCGACCGCAGCACTAGTACCGCAGTGCTCCAACTCCTAATCTCAAACGGCGCCAACGTTCACCGACGCAACCGCAAAGGGGAGACGGCACTGCACATAGCGGCACGACTAGGCAGGCCAGCAGCATTCGAATTATTATTAGCGAACCACGCGAGCGTAAATGCGCGAACCGGCCGCGGGAAGAGCGTGCTAGATGTTGCAACCAAGGCTAGCGTGAAAGGTGCAAAAAGGGATACGGGCCTGTACGTGAGGATAGTGGCTTGCATAAATATTGCAATGAGATATGGGGCGGTTATAAAGCCTGATGTGAAGACCGAATGGGATGAGCGGGTGAAATACGATGCAAAGGGTCCTACCTCTACCTCAACAACCGCGTCACGTAGAATTTGGCAAGAGCTACGGGAATTGGGTTTATTGTCAAGTAATACGGGATAAGGTGTTTGGATTTCAAAAGAGCATGATGAAAGATGACGGTATACCACGGGTAGGAATTATGGATTGCGTGCTGGAGTAGGATTTATAGCCTGGAATGTAATATATCGTGTTTGTAGAATGTGGGCTATGGCCATGTTATACTTGATTATAATCAGATAGAACTCTTTTATCCTAGAAAGGGAGTGCCGTAACTTAATTTCTAGACAAAGAACTTAGCTAAGCGCAAATAAATTTACCCAAGATATCCAGTCAAAACATCCGATAATACTGCCACTATCTAGTGCATCACAAGAAAAGCCATCC
>QGMG01000393.1:0-31346 GCA_007825325.1 Lachnellula cervina | reverse complement strand
GTTAATGTTTACACCTGATGAGCAAGACAACGACCAGCTAACAACGACGTTAAAGCAAACACTAGGAATTTTATGTGCTCTTATATGCTCTTGTTATTAACTTGGTACTATGATAGGCAATAATGGTAGGGGAATGTCGGTCCTGTCTTTACTCTCAGCGAGGAGGCCGAAGTTGATGCGGAAGTCGTGCTGTGGGGAGAGGGACTAGTATAGTGGACGTGAGCTATGCGATTATAGAAGATCTTTCAGTGATTCGCCGTGTCGAATTATGCACAAATTATTGATTACTTGTTAATGGATTAGATTGGAGAATAGAAGAGTACTCTATGCAGATATAATGGAATACCAAGAAGCGGAGTAGTAGATGAGTATCGACCATAAAGCCACTTTGCTATAATTAGCTAACGGTATATTTTATCATCGTATGGCTAATACTGTTTATTCGTTTTAAAACCTCCCATAAAACATATAATAGAACGGTGTAATTCTAGAGGCACTGCTAGGTGTCTGCTACGCCCGAACTGGCCCGAAAGGAGGTCTGGTGACTGGTCAGGGATGCGCCCGAAGATTGACCGGGTGTATATATAAACCGAGTTCAGATTTCGTTGACACCTCACTCATGAAACCTATAGTAGAAAGCATATTGTATCTACCTGATAAATAAGCATCACTTGTGGTTACCCCTTTTCCCTTACCGCTTTAATCTATTATTGTAATCTAAATTAAAACTGAACAGTTGGCCGTCATTGACGCTATCTTATTTCCAATCCATCGAAATGAGGGGAATAGAAGGGAAAGTCTTTACGGTCACAGGAGCAGCATCTGGAATCGGGCAGGCTACTACGGTACGATTGGCCCAACTCGGCGCAACTGGTATTGCGATTAGCGATGTCGACGTCGTCGGTCTTGAGAAAACCAAGAAGCTATGTATGTATTAGACTTCAAGTGGCGTTTCTACCAGCAGCAATTTACCTAAACTACCTTAGGTGAGGCACACGAGACCAAAATCACCACTCGAAAGGTCGACGTAAGGGTGGTTGAAGACGTGAACCGCTGGATCGAAGATACATACACCGAATTTGGAAAGCTCGACGGTGCGGCGAATGTCGCGGGCGTTGCGGGCGGAGATGGTGATACTACTGTTGAAACCTTAGTAGGAGAATTCCCGTGCTTTTCAACATATAGCATAAGCTGATACGCATACAACAGGTACAGAAAGACTGGGAGTTCACCATGGGCGTCAATGTCAACGGCGTCATGCATTGCATGCGTGCCCAGCTCGCAAAACTCACCAAGCCTGGAGGCTCGATTGTAAATGTATCCAGTACCTCGGGGCTGCATGGCCTACCGCACAGTGCGGCATACTCGACTAGCAAGTTTGCGGTTATTGGGTTGACAGAGTCTGCTGCTGGGGAGTTTGGGAAGGCTGGCATTCGGATCAATGCTATATTACCGTAATTTACTCATCCCGCGTTCTATTGAGAAGCTGGTTATTAACGAGATTGATAGAGGCCCAACGGATACCAAGATATTCAGGGATGGAGAAGAGAAAGGATTGTTTAGCGCTAAGGCTATGGGCGGTAGCACGCTCTTGGGGCGGATGGGTTCTGCTGAGGAGATTGCGAATGTATTGTGCTTTATGCTGAGTGACGAGGCATCGTTTGTTACAGGAGGTAAGTTGAGAACTTGGCTTACCGAGTTAACATTGCTGATATCTACTTAGCGTCCTGGGTGGTGGATGGTGGCTATAATGCTGGTCGCTCCGCAACTTAACAGTCTTGTGTCATGGGGATACCTATACTTTTAGTGGTAAATATTTCATATGGTAAATGCTTATTATCAGCGGTCTACGCTGTTACTTAGTTGTACCGTATTAGTTAATATAAAGGACCTGGTCTACTAACCTTCCCGAGGGAGTAGACCTTATAATTTAGCTAGGGCATAGTCTTATTATAATGTGCTAGCTGGCGTAGGACATTAAAAGTTAATTATATAGATAGTAAGTGCCGTTTCTATTTCTCTAGCATAGTAAGACTATTATAGAGAGGCCGCAAAAGACTATAAGAGTTAACCCCCTCTAATAGCGTAATAAGATTATAGCATAGTCTACTAAATACTATCGTTAGACTAATCATAATCTAGGGAATAGTTTTATAAATAGGCGTGGTCTTCTGCTGGAGACTGGTCTCATATCCTAACTAATACGGTATGACCGACTATGTGACAGCCTCAGGAAATCTGAATTGCTTCTTCTTTGAGGGCAAGACCTAGCTAGTCTGATAGCCAATTCTACCACTTCTTCTGAATCCGTGCAACTCTCGAACTGGCTTTGTCTCCCGGTCAGCTTAGGTCTGTAGAATAATCGGATATGCAGTCTTTGCACTGCAATGTGCCCGAGAGATGTGCCAACTCCCATTTCCTCAGTAGAACGTTTAAATTCTGGTATTTTATCGACAACTCTAACAATAGTTATTACTTAATTTATCTCCTAGAATATTCGTTTGGTATTCTAATTTATTTCTCGAGATGCCCATTAAATGTTTTCGACTGGTGCATTTCCATGCGCTCAACAACCCCAGCGGTCATCAACCCATCGATAAGTGTTGACTCATAGTATGCTGCAAAATCCTTGGAAGTTGGTGTCCTTCAAGATTTGTCAATGATGTGAAAGCAGGGTTGCTAGCATTATAAGCGTACCTCAGCCAGACCGTTACAAGATTCTCATCGTTTAGCTCTTTCAAAATCCCAAAACTCGAGACGGTTGGCTCGCTTTCGAGAGCTGATTTTCCAACAGATTCCAGTTGCTCAATTACGTGATCGCGTTTGCCGCTCTGGGTAAAGAAGTGGATTACCGCTACATGGGAGGTTTTCGAATCTGCCTGAGGGTCACCGCGTCGTTTGAGCCAGCCGCCCACCATGTTGTAATGGTGAAGATCGTAGCCACCACCTAGCATCCCCTCAGACTCCACGCGCTCCATTTGCGTTTTGAACACATCGGAAGACGGATGTCCGGTGTAGAAACCATCTTCCTCAGTATATCCTTCTAAACCCCAAAGGGAATCCGGTTCGCCGTCTAAGTCTCTGCCCCAGTAGTACGATAGGCCTTGAGTTTCTGTTAAAGAGACCTCGCAAAGGGGTATAAGAACCTCTTTCCACTATTTGTTTGTCAAGGTATGAAGAGAATTGTTCCAATGGTAGGGTTATATTACGCTTTTGAATGAGCTTTTAGCCCCGACGATTCGTGCAATTACATAGAATGGTTGTTGACTCATATTTGAATACCTTTGGCTCATTTTCGATTGCTATCATGAAAGTGGTCAGTAAGCTTTGAGTATTTTGTCGGATTATCGACGCATCTATAGGCAAAAAGACTAGAGGATGCCCATAAGTAGGTACAAGGAATATTCCGCCTCGCCAGGCGACCAGGGCCGACTAAAGACATTCAAATTCTGCAATAGGGGCGTCAACGGGTTATTTAATTACCGTTTCACTAAATCGCCGAATTAGCCCGAAACAAAAAGTGATTTCCTCGTTCGTGCAAACTTCCGAGAGAAGATCTTGAGGTATTAGATAGCATTTCATTACTTGCGGGTATGTTTTGAATCTTTGAGCCGGCATGATATGTGATTGGTATTAGGAGAGATCAAAACTGCGTAAAGTTTTTGCATCATTCTATGCATGAAGAATTCACCAACGCGATATTTATACTTACATACCTAATTGTAAGAACAAACATCCATATTCCAGCCAAGAGCCCAAAAGACTCAAGATGGCGCCGGAACACCTAGAGTCATTCCTCCATCAACCGCCAATAATTGCCCTGTAATCCACTGAGACTGGGGCAAACAGAAGAACATGACAGCACCAGAAATGTCTTCTGCGAATCCCGTTCTCGGCCACGGGGTAGCGTTTCTCATAATCTTTACTATATCCGCATTCTCAAAATTTGCACGAGCCATACCAGTCTGAACTGCTCCTGGAGCAACACAATTGATGTTGATGGAATCTTTTGCATGATCAATTGCTCCAGCCCGGGTCATATGGTTGATAGAAGCTTTAGTTGCCGAATAAGCAACTTCTCCAGCAAATGCAATATGTCCAGCACAAGAGGAGATGTTTACTATGCGACCCCGACTCCCCCACTTCTCGTCAACTTCTTGTTTAAGAAATTGACGAATTGCAAGTCTAGATGCCTTTGCTGTGCCCAAAGTATTAACAGCAACCATTTTGCCCCACAACTCATCGTCTTCGTCGACAAAATCTCTAAAAGGGGCCCAGTAACCGGCGCAGTTTATGAGAATATCTAAGCGTCCGAATTTCTTTCTCTGTATTAGCACGATATTCTAGGGGATGTGAATTAACATCTTACCTCGATCGTTCTGGCAACTGCTGTTTCAATCTGACTGGGGATAGAAATATCCACCGGCTGAAAAATGGCCTCTCCCCCCTTGTCGATTATCAAGTCCTGGGTGGCTTTCTTGATATCTGCTTCATAGCCCTCTGGATTGGGAAGCTCTCTCAGATCACAACAAACTAGCTTGGCCCCTTCCTTAGCTAGTGCCAGTGAAATAGCGCGGCCCATTCCGGATGAAGCCCCTGTGACCAAGGCAATTTTGCCTGATAGAGGTAAATGGGACATGATTTTATAAGTCGCTTGATGTTTCCTAATGTATGAGGTTTTGACTAAGCGACTGTTTAAAGAAAAGGCCGGGACACGTTAACGCTTCTGCAAAACATTTGTGAGGTCTCTATAAATTGAATGATATATATGAAAAGAACCTTCAGCTTGAACGCCTGCGAAAGTGGGAGCTTATGAGGACGAATCGGTATTCGACAACTTTTAGCGTCATATTAAGCAGCGGGTTGATTTCGCGCCTTCTGGAATTCATCCCTCGGACGCACAATTTCGCCGAATCACAGTTTGAATTTTAACCATCCATCTTAGAAATCTATCAGCATCTCTCTTACTATGAGTTAGCTTATTGCTCTCTGATTCAAAAGTATCACTTAAGCGCCAGAAGATCCTATTTGTGAGACTCTCATACTCCTATTTATTAAACAATATCCATAACCTAGAGTTAATCACTTTATTATATCAACATATTGTTCAACAATTTCCTTAGCAAATTGACTTTAGAATAATAGTTGCTTGAGTGTAATAATCACATAGTTTCCTAATCCCTAACAAAAATCGTGCCTTCTCGTCTCAACCGAGCATACCGCCATCAACCCTATAAGTCGAACCCGTAATATACTTTGATTCATCACTCAGTAAGAAGGCAAAGAGGCTTCCAACTTCTTTTGCTTCGCATACCCTGGCCAGGGGCACCCGCGAAAATACATCCAGCTTTCCTGAATCTAACGCGCCGAATGATTGGATCATCGGAGTGTTGATGATACCTCTGCTCGTTTTGTCAGTGTATATTCAGATCAATTTGCAATATTAAGGAAAATAGGAGTTTTCAGTGACAGGCGGTAATACGCGTTGAAAACAATCTGAATCTTAAGGTTCTGGAATGTACGAGAACTTACGGTGCGATAGAATTTACCCTTATACCTCTGCTGCCAACCTCCTTTGCTGCACTTTTGGTCAATCCAATGACTCCGTGCTTGCTGGCAGAATATGCTCCGTTCTTGCCATGACCCTCAAGGCCGGCGATACTTGCGGTATTCACAATGCTGCCACCGTTTCCCATTGCTTTGAGTTGCGCACGCACGCAATAAAAGACGCCTGTCAGGTTGGTCCCTTGTATAAAGTCCCACTCATCGTTCGAAAGTTCAGTAATATCATGAACCCCGTAATGTGGTCCAATTACTCCAGCTATATTGGCTGCACCATCCAAGTATCCAAAATGCTTAACTGTTTTTGCAACCCATTTGTCGACTTGATCGCTGGAACGAATATCTACCGCCGTAAAGATAATCCGATCACATTCAGTGGAATCCCCAAGTATTTCATTGAAGGCCGTTTCGAGAGGTTCTCTGCGAAGATCTGATAAGGATAGTTTGGCGCCCTGAGTAAAGAGGATTTTTGCTGTAGCTAAACCAATGCCTGAAGCAGCGCCGGTAACGCAGATAACTTTGTCTTTGAGCGTGAACATCGTTGCCTGTGTTAGGTTAGGAGTGTTAAAGTGAGGATCTGATTAGAATTTCGAGACTTCAATTCTGAATCAAGTTTCAATCTTTCAGGTACCACCAGTACGAGTTATAAAGTATCTTGGCCGGCAGTATCCCGGTCACTTGCATACCTTTCTGATGATCGCTCGGTGGATCTACAATCAGATATATACTTACCTAGGTAGGTATATGGATCCAGGGATATAGACCGTCCGTCTGTAGTACTCGTAAAATAAAGTTTAAGCGAATACTCGTATCGACTAGTGGGCGCTGCATTCAGACAGCAGATTTTTTAGGGACCCAGTTATATGAGCACGAGTCACCCCCACGTTGCCCTGACTTCCCCGCGTTTCCCATGACATGCATACCTCGCGCTTTAGCTTCATACTTCAGGCTATATCTCGCTAAATCCCTACCTAGGAGATAAAGATAAGAACACTAAAAACAGCAATAGATACCTACATATACTCACTATGCAGTAATAATAGAATAATAACTATAGGGAATAGTATATTACTCTATTATATGATATTTGTAATACTAAAAACTATTATTATCAAACAAAAATCCAATAAATTTCAATTAAAGCTGCTATAACAAAGTGATTGGTTGCGGGTGCTGATGGGTTGAACTCTTCCTAGTGAAATCTTCAGGCGATCACCCGGGGACCATAAGATCGGCTTCGGGTTCTCACATCTTTCACTAGAAGAGATAAGGTGTTTTTTTAGGTTATCTTTGCTTATCTTTGCTTAAATCTATAGGGCTTCGAATTATTATATGCTTTAGGATAGATTATAGTCAGCGCGAGGTAGCCAAAATGCCCGAGGGCCCCAGCCGCAATACTTGCATATTTTCTAAGTCTTAGTGGAGGCTGTTTAGCGTGGAATGATTACATTAGATCCGGCACATGTGACTAGCTCTATACGCTACTGTAAATTCCCCTAGAACGGGAGCAAAAAATATAGCAGGCCCGAACAATATTAAACTAAGGCAGGCCTACATATTCTTTATTGATTTTAAGCTCTTTTAGTAGCGTGGTGTATAAAGCTATGGAGTAATCACTGTCTCCACTGTCAGACTTCAGAAAAGTGCGAGTATTGAGAAGCTTTTAGTAAATACTAGCGTGAGGTGAAAACCCACTTGTCCCTTAGTTAGAAGGGTATCTACTCCGTAGGTAGTGTAAGTCTAGGAGTATCACAAAGATATATAACCTTCAACCTCGTCACTTTCTATGTTTATTATCAAGCTCTCTTGGGTCAAAAACATCAATTCTTTTGGTCCAGCATTACAAAGATGGCTCTAACATCCTTCAACGTCGCCATTGTGGCGTTTGTGGCACTAGGCAGCTACACGTATGCATATGCATATGCCATATTTTCAACTACAATTGGACAGGCCGGCTTCTATGTCAGCTTTGGCCTTGATCGTAAGTCTCTCCACCTGGACTGCCGAAAATATACATTCATGTTGCACTTACTGACTTCATTTTCTTTAGCGACCAGTGAATACACCGCCAGTGTTATTGGCGCAATGAGCGCCTTGTTCGCTCTTGGAGCTGGAATTGGTGCTCTTCTTCAAGGGGTAAGGATGATTCAAGAACAACGCCCGTTCAACTCTTCCCAACACCTTCTCTTAGCGTCTTCCATGAAGACCGTCTCACAAGAAATCAACTAAATCCCACATTTCCTTCTGCCTTAAGTAGACATTTGCTGATTTCCCATTTCTATAGTGGACTGGCGACTATCTGGGTCGCAAGAAGTCCTTCACACTTGGGTTGGTTATTGCTCTCATTAGCGGGGCACTTGTTGCAGGTTCCGTCAACGTTCCTATGTTCATTGTCTTTCGCTTCATACAAGGAATTGGACTTGGGCAGTGCTTTGCAATGTCGCCCCTTTACATAACCGAGGTTGCGCCACCGCACAGAAGGGGTCAATTGTCAGGTCTAACGGCTGCTGGATTGGTTACGGGATATGTCACGTAAGTATTGTAAGATTACAACAAGAAACATCTGCTAATCGCCTCCCAGTTCTGCGTGGGTAGGCTATGCCGCTTATTTCGCAAAGGATGTCAACGTACAATGGCGCCTACCTCTAGCCATATCGTGTCTGGCTCCCGTTGTACTGCTCTGTGGAATTTACTGGATGCCTGAATCTCCACGGTACCTAAGCCTGGTAAATCGGAACGAAGAGGCGTGGGCTATCATTAAAAAGATTCACCACGACCCTCAAGATATCAATGATGCCGCTGCACATGCGGAGTACATTCAAATCATCAAACAAGTCGAGTTGGACAAACAAACAGAAGGTGGATACATTGCCATGTTTACCAAGCCCTCATGGAGGAAAAGATCTCTTCTCGCTATATTTCTGATGTTTGCAACACAATCAACCGGGTGTTTAGGAATCACGACTTTCGCAGTCATCATATACTCCTCTCTCGGCCTCACGGAGCCAATGCCACTTCTCATGTACGCCGTCTACGTAAGCATGGCAGCCTTGTTCAACTACTCTGGAGCTGCGTGCGTTGATAAGATTGGACGACGTCGACAACTCCGTAAGTATTATAGATTCTCCCATCTGTGACTATCAACTAACATTTTATTCTAGTTATTGGATATCCTCTGGTTTCGGTAGTTCTGTTAATCAACGCAATGCTTCAGAAAACTTATGTTGGCACAACGAGCAAAGGAGGCAACGCAGCCTGTGTTCTATTCATATTTGTATTCATCGCTTGCTATAGCTTCTTTATCGACCCTCCTCAATTTGCGTTCGTATCCGAGATCTTCCCAACCAATATTCGAGCCAAAGGGATCGGACTCGCATTATTTGCGTACTTTGTTGGTGCCATCACATACACCGCGCCTGCTGCTGTTGCCTTTAAGAACATTGGGTGGAGAATGTACATGGTCTGGTTTGCGGTGTCCATTGTCTCGACCGTTCTCATCTACTTCTTCGTTCCCGAGACTAAAGGTCTTGCTTTGGAGGAGATTGGAGAGTTGTTCGGCGATAAAGTTGTTGTTCACAGGACACTTGATGGTCGTGGGATCGTAGAAGAAAACGATGTAATAATCGGACACGAGAAGGAGGGGAGCCGCTCTCTGGAGAAATCAGATGAGAGCTGATGAGGATAAGGCGGCAGAATGGCGAAGGCGAAGGATTTGCCTTTCAATATTACTAAGGGGGACTGAAGATAACTATTCAGAAACTACGTGCAGAACTGGACAGGATTGGGTTTAATTTCATGTTTATTCTATAGCTTGAAACTTAATTTTAAAACCATTATAGCTATTTACTAAGAATCCTACCATAATGTTCCATAAAACGTCACAAAATTAGTTTGTTATCTAGCTTTGCTCTACATTTTCTAACCTTTTTCACGCTGTTATTAATACCTTAAAAAGATCTCTTAGATCTGAATATAGAACTAAGAAGATCGAATATTCTTTAGATTTTGATATTTCTTATAACAGCTTTTAAGTCATTGAGTGGATGAGTTTAGTCGTATACTTACCAGATGCTTATCTTTCTATATATCTTGTAACTTTTAAGATTTATAATACATCTAGACTAATAATAAGAACGGAGCTTAATAAGAACCACGTCTATATTCTTTTGATTCTAAGCTTAGATATAAGTACTATATTTCTATGAAATTAATAGAACACTAGAAATGTAGATTTGAAGCTTAGAATAATATATTTATTGCTCAAATTACGATTGCAATACCGAGGCACTATTATTCCTTCGAGGCGAAAGGCGAAAGGAAGTCTAGTGCTCCGTTTAACTCCTTTGATATGGCTGCAGCGTGCGCTTTGCTACGCGGCGTTATCCTTACTTTAAAGGGAAGAGGAGCCTGCGTTATTCCAGGGTTATATGCATTAGTATCAAGTTGCACTACTTTGCCAGTCAAAGGATCAAGCGGTTCAGCAATATCAAATGCCCACAATAACTTCGATGCTATGCGCCACATATTCCTCTCCGCAAGATGCATACCGGGACATACTCTTCTTCCAGCGCCGTAGCCATAATGGTGTGCACTAGATATGTTAGCTGGGTTATGGTGTAGACTTCAAAGAGACTTATCCCGCTCCTCCCAATTCGCGCTCCCAGCATATTCACTCGCCAACTTTGGGAAATTGAGGAATCGGTCAGGATTGAAGGCTTCATGGTCTTCAAAAATCTCCTCGCTATGGTGTATCGCCCATGTTGGGATGAATATTGTGGAGTCTTTTGGGATCAACATGCCCTTATAATAACCATCCTGTCTTGCGCGATGTGGCAAAGCAGTAACTGCCCTATAATGAGTGTTAACATTCCTTCTTTCATCAGGTTGAGTGTGAAGGTATACACTGGCCGCCACCTCATCCCTTCTTTGACAATAGCATTGATGTACGGCAAGCTCTTAAAGTCTGTCCAAACCGGACTCCTTTCCGTCCCACACAACGGATCAATCTCTTTCCTGGCTTTTCTCTGTACCTCCGGATTCTTTGCAAGTGCTAAAACTAAAGTCAACAGCTGAGCAGCCGTGGTGTCCGCTCCACCTTCAACCAGCTCCCCAACCAGGTTGTTGAACGCATGTTGACTCATTGGAAAGCCTTTTTCATTATACTCGTGGAGCAAATGATCCACAATACAGTCACGCTTATCACCTTTGGAGCGCCTATTATCTACAATGCTCCGGGCTCGCGTCCAGGTTGCGTCCATGGCGTCGCCGGCTTGGATGGCGCGGCGTTTCCAGAAACAAATTTGCTTCGGGAGGAGCTTGAGAATAGGATATTCGTCTACAGGGGGGTTCGCACCAGCTTCCATTGCTTCGGTCCACTAGAAGAAAGATTTAGTAACGCTGAGAATGTTGGATAAATATGACTGTTATACTTTGCTCATTACATCAAAGACTCCCTAGTATCGTTTAGTATATGCATCACATCGATTGAAGGAGGATTCTAGGCTCACATGGGCCCAGAATGATTCAAAAGTCGCCCCTCTTTGACCAAAAACCAGAGTCGCTGCAACAGAAGCCGTGTATCTCCTAATACAATCGAAGAAGTTCTCGGGCGTGCGAAGCAAGTCATTCAGAAGTACCGTTGCTCTATCATTTCATTAGAACTGATAAAAAGTCGTGCATTTGATAACAAACATACTCGGCTTCTTGGATACGGAAATGCCTTTCGTCCAGCGCTTTTGGTGAGAAGTTGTGAGCAATGACCTTTCTTTTCTCACGCCACATTGAGTCCATTTGATGAATCGCAATATGATCGCCCTTTGTTAACAACTGCCCAACATAGGTGTTTGGCCTGTCAGAATAAATACTACCCTTCTTGTCAAGAAGCTCATGAATTGCTTCTCTATCACAGAGAACAACAATATCCGAGGGCCCGAATTTCAAGGAGAAAACAGAGCCGTACTCTTTTGCCCATACTCGGAATCTGAATATTTTAGGTTTGGAACAGATTTCATGATGGGAAATTTCACAAACTGTCGGTAGAGCCCCGAACTGGGTATTTGATGGAAGTTTCCAAGGATGGGAAGAGTTGGAGGGCCCTTTGGCATACGGGGGTCCCTTTTCCCGACTTGGAGTAAGCGATATAATCCAAGTGCGGCTGCAAAAGCTGCGATTGAGTAGAGCATGAGCGACATATTCAAATAGATTACTATGGCTTTTTTGGATGCTAAGTTTCAAAGCTTGATTAAGTTTATATCATTTCCAACAGTCAAAGTGTTTACATATGAAAATAAGCGCTGCTTGAACTGAGGTGGTTTCGAAACAAGGGTCGTCTTCGGCCTGATTACTCGAGTGCGTGTACCACAATCAGCCCGCCATTTTAGTCAAGGAAGCGGAAAGTCAAGATGATTAACGCGAGTACAGTATATACGGATCCACGGCATCGAAGCAAGTTGTGGAGTGATTAGGATCAGTTGCTATCCTAGTCCAAGTGGTAGGAATTTGAGAGTGCACTGGATTATATCGAGTCTAATAATAGTATATCCTTCTGGTGTTTTTAAACTGCCAATTTGGCGGGCCTCAAATCTTTCAGATTTTGGCCGATTACAATTATGCATTCTATAAGCATTTTTATTATTCTTTTCAAGATAAAGGTACATGTAAAGAGCAACTCAGAGAGGCGTAGAATAAAGTTTATAGCATTAAGAATGCCGAGAAATAGTAGGGATTTTATTGAAAGAAAATTATATAACTACACTATTGTTAATTCTTCTCATTACTCTTTAAATAAGAACCAAATTTAGTTTTTAGAATCATAGTAAGATTATCAGAGACCTTGGATTGTTGTTTCATGTCTAAATATCAGATTTGATTCAGGATATACGGAATTCAATAGTATTAAGAAATCTGATTAGAGACAATATCTAAACCAAACCTAAAAGAAAGCCATAACATTAACCATTCCGTTCCATTGCATGTAAAATAGAAGCACAGCCAATCCTACAGCACTATATATAATATAAGATCCAAGACTTGTTGGTTTTCGAGGCTCAAAACTTTGCATTTTCGGCTCCGGGTCCCTTCCCACATAAGTAGCCCATCCGCTAGTTGGCCAAAGTGCAGAGTCGCCGGTCTAAAGTTTGAGTATTAGAGATCACCCTCTCTATCTTGGGTGCAATAAAAGAGTGATATACCTTGCGTTTCAAATAGCCGATATGGACGGTTTCTAAAATCTCCGTCGCTAGGGAGCTGTGTTCAACTTCATCGAATATCACACTCATATCATTGCCGCCTTGATCGAAAAGGAGCTGTCTCCCGCCACTATTCCGAGAAAGTTTCACTCAGCAAAATCGTCGTTATTAGAGCGTGGTAAACTTACGGATGTTCATCAACAAAGTTTGTTACGTCGTAAACATTATTGTGTAAAACCACGAAGAGAGACTTTTTTGTCTTGTGTGGGAGGATATCTTGTACTGTATATTCCTTCAACATTTTGCGAAGAGGGTGAGTTGCAGGATAGATATGATTTCAATTCGGGAGACAAAAGTAGAAACATGAATTGCAGCTGGGTTTAAGCTTTGTATCTAGTCTGTGTGTCGGCTTATAGGAACGACCCCGCGGCTCATTAAACGGACTAGACTCGGAAATTGATGGTCCAAATTTTTGATGCATCGGTATCAGCCCGTTCTCAAGGCCCCAAAGCTAAACTTGGTAGCAAAGCCGGTGATTTAAGTCCCGTTGTAGGTCTTTGTTTAGGGCCATATACTAGGGTTCACTTATACGATTTTGAGTCATAAAAGCCACGAATGTTGAACAGTAGTCACTCAAGATTTATTTATTGTAAAATGACACTATTCGACACATTACAAGCTTTCACTCCTGAAACTTGAAGGAGTCCAAAGCTTTGGTGTTCCCGGTGATGTCTGCCTTCAAGGTGGCCATATTGACAGGGAATGACAAGTGTTCGTGTATCCACTGCCAAATACCATCCTTCTTCTTCGCTATCCCAGTCCTGCGAAATGTGATATTGAATGGATCACCCCCAGCACTTCCCCATGTATGCTGGTAGCAAGTAGAGTAAGCATGCGTGGGCGACATAACAATGATTTCCAGATCTTTATACTCCATGTGTCCATCTACATAGTATGGAAATACACTCTCGAAATGCTTAATGAACTCCCCGCGAGAAGTTGTACCGAACATGTCAAAACTGAGCATTTCTTCAAAATTATAGAACCGGCGAGATGCGTTTGCTCCAGGGTCGTGCATGGATTCTTTATTCCAGTAGCGGAGCCATCCTTTATACAATTGCTCTAGGATTTCTTCCGTTTCCTTCTCAAACTCAGGTTTGTGGTCCTGGCAATGTTATTAATTGCTGTACGCAGTAATGGATTCCTCCCAGAAGTTTATATACTGGACTCTTTGGACCTTTCAGGACTTTCAAGGTCTTTGATACGGATGAGTATTCTTGCTTTAATAGAGAGTCAGCAATAAGCCAACGAAGCCGTAGACTAAGATATTCCTACTTCATCTTGAATCCAGCCTGGTAGATTATGAGCCATGATGGAGTAAAAATTCCAGGAGTGCTCCTGACAATATTCCGAATGTCTGTGCAATGAAAAATGGTTTGTGGATTAGTGATAGACAATTGGGAGGAGAAATAAAATCGAACAATCAACACTCTTATCTTGATCTGTAATCTCAAGAATCTTGTAGTAAATGTATAATTAGTTAGTGCTATTATCCCGCGTTTCCGATGAGATCAAAGAATCGATTCAAGATCTGTGTTAGCGGTCCAATTTCTATTCGCTGTCCCGTCCAGCGCTTGTGGTACCTTTTTGATGATACAAAATCGCCCGTCGGATGACATCCGACGAATGTACTAATGTAAGAGAGGTGGTAGGCAATCTTTCCCCTTAGCTCAAGATTGAGACCTCTGTCAGGAGATCGTTACTGAAATGAGGAGAAGTGGCTAGTAAATTTGAGTTCAATTCCTAATACTTAGCTCCTGGTGGCATGCACTTCCCCTGATAAGCTTATAGTCATCACACACTAAGGTAGCTAACTCAAAAGCGACCTTGCTAGATGTCAGAGAGGTGCCCCGAGTTAGAATGGATAGCCCGCCCCAAATCTTATATCCTCGGGGTATCATTCAGATTACGGAGGCACTGGCATTCAAACTTTTCAAATCAAACTAGTTTAAATGAGATAGTAGTATCGACGATTTGGCTTAGACGCGACTTTACGGAGTATATCGATTTCAATCACTGTAGGATATATTAGCTATTTCTTTATTTAATATGACGATGTGGAGGATTCAGTGCTGTTATTCAGAGTCTGGAGAATTTAGGGTAGTGACTATAAGTCGTAAAGAGTAGAATGCTGACCTGCGCGACCACGGGGCTAAGCTTAAATGCGAACTTCGAAAGGCTAAGTAGCCTCAGAGAACCCAAACACAACCTATATCGCACTGCATAGTAGAGGATAAGGAAGAATTGTCTTTGATAAAATCAAATTATAAGCTACGGAGATAGAGCACCATTAATTTGAGTCAGAGGTGTAATGTTCCTCGACATAATTTGTAACGAAAATAACCAGAACTATATACTTCAGCGGGATGAACAGAGGTCTAAAAACCCTGGACCGTCCGAGGTACATATAATTCCTCCAGATAATTTATCTCATCATCTGTCAGCTTCAACTTCAGTGACTGCAGAGACTGATCCACTCTCTCCTCGGAAGTTAATCCAAGAATTGGGGAGGCTCCTTTCTGCATAACCCATGCTGTAGCCACAGTAGCCATGCTCACTCCTCTTTTCTTTGAGATTTCTTCCACTCTGGAGACAATAACTTCATCAGAATCGGCACCTGGGAGTGCATTCTTGTCTGTTTCTTGTCTCTTTGTCGCCTGTGCCTTCCATGGCCGAGCAAGAACTCCCCTCGAAATTGGTGACCAAGGAATAATGCCTACGCCAGTATCTTGGCAGTAAGGTATCATTTCGCGCTCTTCCTCTCGGTAGAGAAGGTTCACGTAGTTCTGCATGCTGATAAATTTATGCCAGCCATTCTTTTCTGCTATGTTTTGCAATTGTTGGAATTCCCACGTCGCCATCTATAATGAGTTAGCGACATGAAGGGCAGTACGTACTTACATCTAGGGATAATGTACTCGCGAATTATCAGGGATGTGCTTACCGAGCTAGCGCCGATGTACCTAACTTTACCACTTTCAACTATATCGTTGAGGGCTCTCATGATTTCTTCTTTAGGGGTATCTCTGTCAAGTCTGTGAATTTGGAAGAGGTCGATATATGTTCCGAGTCGCTCGACACTTGCATCCCTAAAATAATTGAGGAGTCAGTTATTGTTATTCCAAGACGAGTTTTTTAGGTGTAGTGTCGTTTGTACAGCTTCCGTTCATGTCTAGAAATTTCCTAGAGCAACCACATTTATAGATGCTAAATTTGATCCTGAAGGTTGGCGTTGGGTGAGAATGACGAAAAGAGATATGAAGAATTTAACTTCCTAATTATCTTACACAGCACTAAAGAGCTTCTTCCGACTAAGGCCCACACGATTTACCATCTGACCATCATTAAACATGCATTGAGGTATATCAAGTTGGGTGCCATCTTGGCTAATGCCAAAATAGACTTTAGTAAGAAGCACAATATTATCCCTTGGGATATTGAATTTTTTCAGCGCCTTCCCAATGATGAGTTCACTTTTACCGTGGGAGTATACGTCTGCCTGTATAAAGTTGTTAACCTCGAGAGTTCTGCAGACCATATAAGATCACTTGCCGTATCCCACGTATTAATACCCGCTTTGTATGCATGTTCAAGGATAGATAGAGAAGCCTCTTCATCTAACGTCCAGTCCTGCCAATCCGGGCTTCCAAAAGACATTGTACCAAGAATGATCTTTGATACTTTTAGTCCCGAAGTCCCGAGTCTAAAATGATACGGTGTTAGCAAAAAATGAATATAGCTATTAGCAATCTGTATGATAGGACCGTACCGTGTGTACTCCATCTTGCAATTAATTGACTTATTAGAGACTGGTCGATATCGAGGACTTTGCAACTTTAGAAAATGTCTGGCGTGAAGTGTAGGTTTCCTTATTTTTGGGAGATAAACTTCGAAAACTTATCTTGTAGCATCTGGACTTAGCACCAAATAGTAATCAATGTATCACTTACTAGATAGTGCTATTATTAATGGATCCTTTTCGGGCAGTTTTGAAAGGTTACGCCTCCCGTGTATATTACACCTGCAAACTAGTGAAGTACAAAACATTCTTGACCACGTTAACTTTGATTGGACTCGCTGTAATAGCATCGGCTGAATACTCCTATAGAGTGCGGCCGAAATGCCCCGTGAGATTCATGGCTCGGGGCGAAACGCGGGCTGTCTGGTGGAGGGCTATCTTTTAGGCGGACCACGCCAAATATAAGCCTAGTGCGCCATAAGTACTATATAGAGATAGTCTTTAATAACCTTCTCATTCTGCAAAAGTAACCCGGTAAACATGTTGACCATACAAGAAATGGGTGTTGGGCTAATTGCCTGGTTACCTGCGAGCATGGCAAGTTTCACTATGATTCAAACGGCAATTGGAGTTTTGCTGGTATATGGTCTCTACCGACTGCTGTCAATTGGTAGCCGCGATAAGCGTATGCCTCCTGGTCCCCCAACTTTACCTATCCTGGGGAATTTGCACCAAATTCCTCTGACGGGGGTGTATAGGAAGTACGTAATACTCAGATTATTCTGTGAAACAAACTGATAGAATTCAATGCAGATTCAAAGATTGGGGCGAAGAATATGGCGGCGTTTTTTCACTGAAACTGGCTTCGACAAATATGATTATCTTGTATTCTCGCAAGGCGGTTCATGACTTGGTTGATAAGAAAGGATTACTCTATGCCGAGCGTCCAAGAAGTTACGTCGCAGACATGGTTACGCATGGGGATAGCTTGGTGTTTACAGGACATACACCAGCTCAAAGGGCAAAGCGCAAGATTACAACTCACAACTTCTCGGTAAACTTAGCTTGACCTTCCTTTTCATCCAGTCAATTCACTGACCAACATGATAGCCGAGAATTCTGGACGAGAAAGTTGCTCCAGTGCAAGACGCAGAGTAAGTGGTTGCAGTTGAATTGAACGACGCATTAGTTTTAGGACTGACTTGGGACTTAACACATAGGGTTACGATGTTTCTGCATGACCTTATCAATAAACCAAAAGATTTCTACAGTCATATGCGCCGGTTAACATCCTCAATCTCTTGCATCTTGGTTTTTGGACAACGAGGACCAACATATGAGTCTTTTTGGGGCCATGTACGTATTTACCCTGGTCCAGAAGCCTGAATGTGAATAAGATAGACTAACACCCGTTAAAGTGTGTGTATGATGCATTGGACTTGGTTCGAGACTTCTCAATCCACCACATAAACGTACAGCTGGCTAACTATTGTGCAGTTTGGGGAGGCAATGGAGCCCGGTGCTAATCCACCAGTGGACGAGTTTCCATTCCTTAAATATATCCCAGCGATGTTTGCGCCATGGAAAAGGCGTTGCAAGACTTCTGGGGACGCGATGCACGCAATCTGGTTTGAGGCACGAAGAAGGGTGGACGAGCGTCGCGAGAGAGGGGATGTTCGATTCTCTCTAGCTGACAAGTTACTGGACGAGTACGCGGAGAAAGGCTCGTCGCCACTGAACAAAAACGAATTGGACCACTTCTTCGGACTTCTAGTTGAAGGCGGCTCAGAAACAACATCTTCCACCATGCTTACTCTTATCCTGTGCCTAGCTTTGAATCCAGAAGTTCAGGTTAAAGCTAGAAAGGAACTTGATGATGTCTGTGGCACAGAAAGGCAAGCAGATACGATCTTCTAACATCTGAAATTATATACTGACTGATTGTCTAAAGAATGCCCGATTGGTCAGACTTCGATCGGCTCCCTTATATCAATTGTATAATCAAAGAAGGAATGAGATGGCGTCCAGCGTAAGTATACAAAAGATTTCCCATCAAGGGTTCTAAAGCAGTATTGATACCTCGCAGTGCACCAGTTGGCATCCCGCACCGCGTAGCCCAGGACGATTGGTATGAGGGTATGCTCATTCCTAAGGATTCATCAATCTTCATCCCAAATTGGGCCTTGCATCACTCTGAAAGGTTTGGCTATGAGGACCCCGATGCATTTAAGCCAGAGCGATACATAAACCATCCTAAACCTGCAAATGATTATGCCGGAGGTTCTGATTATAATAATCGAGATAAGTTACTCCAACATGGTGTGCATGATCTAGTACATTCAGCTAACTATCGACAGCACACCACTATGGTTATGGGGCAGGTAGACGTATATGTCCTGGGATCCATCTCGCTGAACGTACTCAATGGCGAATGGTTGCTAAGGTTCTCTGGGCATTCGATATCCAGATACCTATAGATCCCAAGACTGGGGAATGTTTCAAGCTTGACCCAGATAATTATAATGAGGGATTCCTGCATGGTCCGGCGCCATTCGAAGCCATTTTCGCACCAAGGAGCCAAAAGCATATGGACGTCATCAAAGCCGAGCTTCCTGGAGCAAAGAGTTTCCTCAAGCCCTACGAGTAAGATTTCATTTTGGTATCGAATTAGAAAGTAGTCGCAGACGTAATTAGAATTTTGTTCTCAAGCCTCGCGGCAGTTTTTATGTTACAAGTTTCGGGTAGTATTCTATGCTATTACTTGTTTTTTCGAACAGTACCAGAACACAGCTATATTCAGATAGGTACATAAAGTGGACTTAAACAAGAAATAGAAAACCTTATCAATTCTAAAATGATTTATACTTTATTAAAGCCCTTAGCCTCTTGCAGCTGAGTAGGCATTGCGTACTTCCCCTTGCGGCAAGGGCCTTGGCCGCTCCATGTCCAAATGCGCCTAAATCTCGGTATCTGCTCGAAGAGTTGCCCCAAATCAGATGACTGCCCAAGGTAGGAAGGTGGAAGCCCTCCTGATTACCAGCGTTCCGTTAGTTTCCCTCGATCCGTTGATCTCTATGTATGAGAGAAATTTACGGCAGGGTAATCATTCAAGTCTTTAAGTCTACGGGGATGCAGCTACGCGCATTTATTTTAACTCTAACTGTCCTACTGTTTTTACTCTATATTGCTATACTCTACGCCTAGGTCCGATAATTACAGGGCCTTTAAACCAATCTTGATGTGAGGATTCTAAGGTGGGGTCTTTATCTTAAAGTGATGATGGGGTAAAGAGCTAGTCAGACCTATACTCGTATTTTTTATAAGTCTGATAGTGGAGTCTGTTTTTACTCCACAACTTTATACTCTCACGCCACTAAAAGAGTTCAAAATTAATGAAGCATAGGCCTGTCTTAGTCTAGATTTGCTTAGGCCCGTTGTGTTTTTACTGTTCTAAGGATTTTCAATAGGGTATAGAGCTAGTCATATATGCGGGATCTATGTATTCCACGCTAAACAGTCTCCACTGCCAGACTTAAACTAAAATGCGAGTAGTATTCTATAAGTAGTGAATTTATAGTGGGAAAGTCAGACTTAAAATAAGAGCAAGTATAGCGAAGGACGTTAATGCTATCCTGGAGCATCTGATAGCGGTAAAGCAGTCACGGCCACTTGTGAAAGTAATGGGGGTAGAAAACAGTACCAAAATACGTAGCCTTAAATGGAATACCGTATAAACTGGGATAGTGCCCCTGGGGCTCTAATCACCACTAGATTATAATGTGCCAGGCCGCGTGGGACATTAAAAGTTAACTATATTAAGTACCGCCTTTATCTATCCGGTATAAGAAGCTTTAGGGCAATATAAGTCCTAGGCTTGTAATACTAGCGATATACAGGTAATAGCTATAAACCTGGGGTAATATCAAAGGGGGGGAACTATCCCGATTTATACAGTAGAAAAACTATAGGGAGAGGAACGCTATGTCTATAATTCTTATTTGATTATCCTGCTCTCCAGAATTGCTATTATACACCTACTTCAACTTTGACGTAGGAATAAGATTATAGGGTAACATAATTAAAGACAATAAGCTCAACTCCTCTGCACAAATAATTAACGACGCCACTTGATTCATGAATGGGTAACCATCATCAACTCAATAAGATTACACGATGTAAGGATTCTATTCTCACGAATTTGAATTAGATCCACATCCTAACTATAAAATACAATCGCTAGAGTCAATATTCATTTCGAGCCCTTATTCATGACATTGAAGTAGACCCCGGAACTCCGAATCAGCAGCAAACTCCATATCCAATCCGACATTGTCCCACAACCCTCTCGGAGCAATAGCAGTATCACGAAGTGAAGTCGACAAACTAGCGGGCACGAAAAGGTCAAAATTAAATTCATCGTTTGACTTTGCAAAGAATGAATTTTCAGCTTCCGTTTCTCCAATATTCGTTTCCACGTGGGGTGTAAGGGTTTCCCTGTCTGCAAAACTCGGATTATTTGGGTTTATGCCTGGTAAGTCATTGCCTTCAAATGTGTCCTCTCCGCTCACAGCTCGAAACTGCGGTGCGGAAGATCTCCGTTCGGGCTGGTTACGAGATCTGTCATGAGAACTGGGATTGGGGCGGCCAGTACTATAATAGCTCGTGCTGAATCGTCTCGGGGACTTGAATTTCATAATCTGTTCCTCCATAGCCCGCAGATTCACACTCAGGGATTTGGGCAGGTCCCAAAAGGCGGTAGCTTCGTCAAAACTCATTCGCATTACTTCGTATTTGGAAAATATAAGTTCGAAATTCTCGGTTGGAGGAGCAAGAACTTTCCACGTCAAGTGGACTGCAGCACCGTACCTGATCGACGCATTAGCATTGTAGAAAGCTGGATCGTGGGATAGAGCCAAGGAGCCTAGTAGTGTCTCGAGGGCTTCCATGTGGGCTCCTCAATTCCCATAGAGAGAAACAGATTGTATGTATAAGGATAAGCTCACCAGATTGTGCTTGCTACGAATGGATTCACGTATCGGACGTGGTCTTGAGAGCTTCGACTCACAATCAATAGAAGCTCATCAGAGGCTGCCATGCATTCCTGGAAACCTTTTCTCTGAGGGCCAGACTTGAGGCTTGGGGTATCCGATACTGGTGATGCTCCGAATTCCCTTGGTGAAGAACCTGGTAGATCTAAGTCCTCGAGTGCACCTTGATATGCATCATGATGATGTATCATCAACCTTGCTAGTTGAGTCATAACGTGAATGCTAAATTTCGCACAGTGAAGTTCCTTGGTTGCTTGAACTGCAGTTGGATCTCTCGAGGTAAAAGTAAGAAACTCATCTCGATACTGCAGCTCCTTCGGTAGAGCCATTCCAAAGCATGTGAGGGCATTTGCAAGAATAGCCAATTGATCAGCTGTGTCCTTGGCGACATACTTTCGTGAGGCACTTGATGCTCCATATCTTCCATCACCGGGCCGTGGACTTCTAAAATGAGACGCCACATGTCCATCGCGCATGAATGAATTCAACACTATAAACCATGCCTTTCTGCCATTATTCTTGCATTGCTGGAGTGCAGCCAGTCTGTGATTCGGCTTTTTTTCTAAAAAGCAACTGCTGTGATATTCTCGTTTATACCTGTTCCAACGAATTAGCATGGGGAAATAAGTGATTAAACAAGAGCAGGGAGGCCTGGGAGCTGTCTTAGGAGCCTGCATATAAGCCCCCAAGATAGATCCCAGCTCCTCAGCTCCGGCATAGAAAAATAGCCTTTGTGTATGAGAACAAGCCTACCAATATTCGTCGTCAACTGGAAGACGAGTTTCGTTATCAGACCAATCGATTCCTGTGGGACACCGTTTGATGGTACTTGCAAAAGTATCCATTTCCCAAATAGCCCACCAAGTTCGCCGCCGCTCTTCAATATCACACCATGCAGTTATTTGTTCTGTTTCTGGGACGTTTTCAAAATCAACGCGATGGAGATTAAGTTCGTAAGCTGCTCGAGTGCATACCCCGAGGCCCCGCCAAGCTGCACCACGAACGCCTTTGGTCAAACGCTGAAATGTAACCAGTACGAGTGCTTGGAGAAGGTGTAATGAAGGAGCATTGTGGGAACATTCTCTTAGTGCCTCCTCTACATAGTGTTGGGCGATGGTCTCAAAATAATGTGGTGGATGAGATAAGTTAACCGGGTTAAAATATTCATGCTCCAAGTCAAGTGGCCCCGAATCTGGTCTGAACCTCGCAGAAAGGGAACAAATTGAGGCCAGGAGCGCAATCAGCGTGGATGGTGACGCGATATGCTCCATTTTAGATATGAAGGATGGTCGATGAAATAAAGAGAACGCTGTGACGTTTTCGAAGTAAAGGTCAATGCTGAACGATTTCGCAGTCAGCGTGTGGGGACGAAGAACATAAGTTGCAAGAAGCGTTAGGGATAACTTACTATTTTGATAATGCCTGCCCAGATATTCCAAGAACAGAGCAGGCATGTGTGATGGTATGTGTTTGGGTACCTGTGATGGTTTCCCCGCCAATTTCTATGTCAGAGGGACTACTAGTGTCATGGATAGATGCTATATCATGAGATGGATGTACAAGATATGCTAAAGTTCTGATATCAAGTGGCGTTGTCGCAGGGGAAAGGGGATAACTGTCCACAGCTATGCCTGACCGCTGATTATCGGCTTCGTCGTCCAGCACAGATGTCATATCCAGACCCTGGTGAGAACTCGACTTGTGGGAAGCTTCTGTGGATTCTTGTCGTGGTTTTCTAATCGGCCTCGTCGTCTCCAAACTGCCTGACCGCGCTCTCTTGCGACTCCTTTTCGAAGATCCTGGCAAGACCCCTTTTAGCTAACGAACCTCAATAATTTCAGTATGACTTACCTATCTTGGGCCCTGGCTTCATGGCCTCTGACGGGTATTTGCATTCTTGCCCCGTCTTTTGGCAAATCGAGCAACATGGCAGAGTACGATCACTGCGATAGCAAGGTCAATTCTAAAGCCCACTGTGTTCAGGGTATGGCTTCAAAAATCAACAGATGCTCACCATTTGACCTTCCGCCTGTTAAAACAAACAATTAGCGTTCGTTGTTGTAGGTAGATGCTCATATCAAGGGATGTGAGATGGTAGCAATAGCAGGACTTACCCTTTGCAAAAGATGCACGCATAGTCTGACGTCCTACCGGTCGATATATTCTGATCCGCAGCGGCCATAATTAAAGATTAAATTGATGGATGGTGTAATAGAGCATTTCTCCTATTCGGCGTACCTAGGATTATGATGAGAAGAAAGCAAAGGGTGGAATTGATGGAATGATCAAATCAATAAGACCCTGTACCTGTACCCCATCCCCAACAGCCCCGCACTTCCTCAGCTAGTCTTCCCGCTATTCGTACCCCACAGTAGACTCGCATTACGCGTGGGAAGCGGCATCAATTTACCATGTGTCAGGCGGACTAAGGCACTAAAGATCGTATCAAGACGATCATTGGGTATGTATGTAGCTAGTACGAAATTATAAAGATAAGCATTATAGACGTTCCGGCAAAAAGCCCCGAATACAAGGCCTCAAGCAGATCTATACCCTATAGAGGGCTATAATCCTATTCTTCTATACTCGCATTTTTTTTAAGTCTAGCACTCTCCACTATATTTGCTCTATATCTTTATACTCTGCGCTACTTAAAGAGTTCAGATATAAGTAAAGATAGGGCTCCAATTAAGAAGTCTCACTTTAAAATTAGTTTAGTCCCGCTATTCTAGAGCCTGATACTAGGGTGTTAAGCTAGTTATATACATGGGATTCTATTGATCTGCGTTAAGTAGTGGGGAGTGTTAGACTTAAAAAATGCGAGTAGTTCTAGAGTATAAGCACTAAATTATAGGCTTTATCTATCTGCGTTGGTTCTCGCTTAATTAGAGGGGTAGAAGGGGAGTTAATTACTTTTATTTCCTCTTGTCCCTTCTTCCTTCCTTCCTTATACTTATTACCGCCTCTTAATCTAGTATTATTGCAGAGGAAAAATATGCTCACCGATTATTATAAGAGTAGATATAGCTGACGAGGATAGAATGAAAGCCCTAAGGACCATAAAGAGAATACTAGCTTTTGCAATCTAGAGGCCTTTTGTGGCTGGACTTGTCCTCCAAAGGTCCAGATTAGTAATATATAGTAATATAAATGTGTACGATGGTATCTTTACAGCTGCTCGGGGAAATAAAATCAGTCCAGCTCTATTTTGTCAAATATAAAGACTTGGGAGATGCATTTTCAGAAACCTGCCTTGAAAAGACTCCACCAATATCTCGTTGACACATATTGTAATATAATATTACTAGATTGACGTCTAACCTTCGATATCAAGAATGCAAACGCTAGAGCAACCACAGCCGCATCACGAGTAACAAATTCGAACGATTTACTAAGCTTCCAGCTCCAACCTTTCCATGTTTTATTAGTCATCGGTTCGTCATCTGTCTTGAAGTTCTCGTGGCCATTGAAGAGATGCCGCGGCATCGCTGCTGTGTTCGGGGATAGCCTTGGGATAGGAGGTTATATGAGGCCTGTGTGGGCTAGCATGCAATATTTCCCCTCTATAAAAGATCATTGTCTATGCTACATTAGTTAGCCGTAAAAATAAAACCCCGGAAGGAGTGGCTAGTAAATTAGGTTTGATTCCCGAGAGCTAACTCCTGTTGGCGTGCACCTCCTGCTAGAACAAGGCTATCTATCACACGCTAGATTTGGTTCGTAAAGCTAATTAAATCTATGCTGAATTATGCTTAGTTTGTTTCCGGCAATTTAGGGTATTTTAGAGTGCCCTGATTACGATTTTTAGTGTATTTTAGCCTGCGCCGCTAGATTATTTAAAGGCATAAACTCGATTCTAGGATTGTGCTTTAATAATATAGATTATCGTCTATACGGCCTTTTAGTAGTATCGCGCAGGATTATACTTAGATTCTACCCGGATTGTTTTTGCTAAAAAGAGCCTTTAGTTAGATTCAGATTTAGAAAGTTATAGTACAAGATTATTACAGGAGTTCTACTATATATATTACTATAAAAGTCTATTCCGTTTTGTTCATCCTCGGGCTACAGGGCTAGAAGGAACACTTTCTACGAACTTGCTACATAATACTTACACTTTCTTAAGTCTTATAGTAAAGACTGTTTAGCGTGAAAAGAATAGATCTCGATCAATATTTAGACTTAAAGATTCTAAGTCATATATGGGTATTAAAGTAGAAGATAGTTCCTATATTTGTTTTTTCATTACTTCGACCATCGTCTCGACTGTTAACACTATAACTTAATTTATTTTCACTTCAGTCTGCTCTGGTTGTCTTACTTGTACATTATGCATATCAACGGTCTACATCCCCTCACTCTGCTCGCAACTAATCTATTTGCTCTAGCTGGATCACAGCCTATGACTGATATGAGTCCTGTTACTTTTGATTTGTTCGTGTTTTACAAACTTGGATGGGAAACTTTAGGATATGAGCGGAATGCTTGAATCCGTAACGCAAGACGGCGTTATATACAATTTCAGTATCCCATTACATAGCCGCAATATCCAAGGACGCGGCATTCAATATGTCAATAGACTTCTACCAACAGACAGAATCCTAAAGTTCGCAGACCACTCAAGTTATGTTATACTAAGAGTCACCAGATACGCTGTAGATTCAGGTACGTCCAAGCTATCTGAACTCTTGGCATCCTTCAAGAGATATACTCTTTGTTCTTCTGGAAGTTTGATCTCACTTTCAGGATAATGACAACTGGAACGACTCCTTCAACACTTCGATTTCTTCAAACTTTATGCCAGAAGACCCATCTCATTCTATGACTATTCCTTTAAAACAGCACAAAAGAAACTTGAAATAGGTACGACCGTATGAAGGCCCAGTCACATGACCATATCTGACCCACTTGGACCCTAGCAATCCTGGCTGCTGATCAGGTACCATACCATATAAAGACAGCAGATACAATCTTGACTTCATAAATGTGCCTGCACCTGCCCAAGGTACTTACCTATACTTTCACTCTTTTAATGAAATATCATGCACTTGCAGATTCCAAAAGAAATAACTTTCTCTTTAAGACCGATGACATAGTTTTTTCTTTGCTTTGTGCCGCTGCCCGCTTGTGCGATGACGATGACGGCATCAACAAATACCAAAGTCAAGGCCAAGGTCAAGGTCGACCACTTCCCTAGCGTAACATTCTCTTTGAGGGGCTTTATTTATTTATTCCTTTGAATTGAACCCTCTTCTCAATTCTACCATAACAATAATACCTATTCTCCTTCAATACATCCATCTTCTCAACCACAATGCTTGCCTCAAGAACAGCTTCCCGAGCAGCAGCTCGCGCCATTCGCGCCCCCATTCGAACTACTGCCCGACAAGCCCGTCATGCCTCTACGAATGAACAAGCGGCAGCAGCAGGAGGCTCTTCAGGTCTCGTAGGAGGCCTCGCAGGCGGCGCTCTTGTGTTCGGCGTACGCTCTGATTCCTACCCTCCACTTTCCCTATACTTACCCACGTCCAGGCAGGTTACTCATACTACCACTTCTCCGGCGCGAAATCCATCGTCAACGCCGCCTCGGCAACGAAAAGCCAATTCAAGTCCCTGACCAACAATCTCTCAGAATCCGCTCCTGAACCCAATGAAGCGCTGAAGTGGCTACGCTCCACGGCGACCTCGTACGCGGCGTTCATCCCTGGTGGGAAATCATATGTGGATACTGCGTTCAAGGATCTGGACGCTGTGCAGGAGAAGCATGGCCCGGAGGTTGAGAAGATTGTTGCTAAGGCTTATGGCGATCTGAAGGACGTGAGCAAGAATGGACTTAGCATGGAAACTGTGAGCAAGTCATGGGAGGTTCTTGAAAAGGCCGTGAAGGACCTCGGGGCGCTGGCTGGCGATGCAGCGGAACAGATTTTGGACAATCACCCACAAATCAAGGAAAAGGTCGGAGGGAATGTTAAGCAGTTGAAGGAGATGGCCGACAGCTATGGACCGGAGGCTAAGAAGGAAGTTGAGGAGATGTGGGGTCAGATTGGGGACGTTATCAAGGGTGGTGTATCTGTTGGTAGCGTGGAGAAGATTCGGAAGATGGTGCAGGAGAAGGTTGAGAAAGTCAAGAAGCTGGGTGATGAGGCATGGAAGAAGGGAATTGAGCAGGCGAAGCCATACCTGGAAAAGAATCCGGAAGTCAAAAAGCTGGTGGAGGAGAACGCCGATGCATTGAAGCAGGGCAATGTCAGCCAAGTATTCGAGAAAGTCAAGGACGCTGTTTCGTCTGGAAATACGGATGAGCTGAAGAAGTACGTCCAGCAAGCTGGAGAGAAGGCAAAGAAGAGCGGATTTGGACAATCGATGGAGCAGTATGCCAAGATGATTCCAGGTGGAGGAGAGATCATCCCCAAGCTCCAGAAACTCCAGGAGGTCGCTCAGAAACACGGTGATGAGGCAGAGAAGATTGTAAAGGGCGCATACAAAGACATCCAAGACATTCTACAGAAGAGGACGTCGGAAGTAGAGAAGTTGGCAGATCAAGCAGGAAAGGAGGCGAAAAAGTGATCACGTCAGGGCATGAGAGATCTGTACAACAGGAAACTTGCATTGTAAATAGCATTAGAGGCGCATGACTTTAAAAAAAATAACTTCATCCAAAACCAGAGAAGAGCATTAGGGCGGGTGATGCCACTACCGGTAGATGCCCGATTTGAACCAGACTGCTAAATATCAACGCTCTAGACTTTTCGTAAACATTTGTCACACGACAAATCATTATATGGCGTCTTCAATACTAGGATGACGGAAAAGGGACCTTAATCTCGCGGCGCGGAAAGAAGTTCGCAAACATAGGCACCCCTCTCCCGCTACCCGTTGGCCTCCCCTGAGGCCGGACCCCGACGCCACCTAGTGGTGGTTAGCAAAGCCAGGTGAGCACTAAAGCAAGGTGAGCACTCAATAAAATCCCGTCAATACACAAACTTCGCAGTTATCTAAAAAATGCATAGTTAGGTTTTTAGTATAGGAAAATATAGTGCTCACCCCGTTTTAGTGCTGACCCACTAGAGTAATATCAGGGACGACGGGACGAGTGGGGGCGGACTTGGGCCAACGGGTAAACTCCGTGTGAAAGAGAACGTGGAAGAGGCCACCTTGATTGCGATGTGCAACAAAAGGACGCGTTTCCTATCTAGGATATAATTTGATTTCCATGTGACATTCTGAACTTTTCTTTATTTTATTTTATCCGGTACGTGAAGTTTCCCTGGTAACTAGTTATATATTTACAGTCATTCGATGGATCGTCATACGTTCAGAGTGGACGCCTCCCTGCCGGTAGTTGAAGAAGTGAACGCCACAGTGACAAGTGGCGCCGCTGCCATGTAGGGTGCATGCTCCGTACGCTTGTGCTCAGGGGTTTAAGCGACATGGAATTCCACCACAAGCACTGATCAAGGTACTCCGCTCCGTACCTACATACCGATGCATTCGGCCCATCATAAACCAATCTATCTTCAATCATAAACCTCCGTAAATACACCCGAAAACACATTTTCTAATTCCCCTCTTGAGTTTCTGGCTAATCAGCAATGGGTTTTCATGTTGTCCTCTACCGGGTACCTGCTCGAAACGGCAGTCGGAAATGCCCCTGCCGGTTCCCCTCACTCCTGCCGGATTCTGCGACATTCCGCTTTGCATGTGTGGAATCTTAAAATGTTGTTTAAGATGTAGCCAGACCAGGAGATATTGAGTAATTGATGTTTCGTTTATGTACTTTCACTTGCTTGTTTGTTTGTTTGGAGATCTTAAATCGACAAGTGTCGACACGCACTCGGCACGAATACTAGTTTAAGGATAGATGGTGCGAGCTAAGAATTCCAAGATGTATCGCATATTTCAAGCGGTCTTGTTCCTTGGGCTATTCCTTGCGTGCTCGATAGTATCAGCTGATGTGCAATGTTCCCGGATACAAGATCTTCAACATTCGGCGCAGTCTGCCTTGCCATCGGGTGAGTAGATATCTCGGAAAAGTATTGCGGAAAGCTAATTCCGTTTTCAGCCAGGCCTGTCGCGATCCCTATCAAAGCAACTGTTGATTGTCTTCAGAGTATTGGTTTGAGAGGCGATAAATCTGAATTGATTGGACAGATGTTCAAGTACTTGGAGTGGCAGACAGGTAAAGAGATTCATACCTTGAACACCCTTAATTTTGTTTCATGAAATATTGTGCAACCCTTTTCTAACCCTCTACCTAGACCTCGCGGACCTCAAAGATCCTCCTTCCGACTACCCCTATCCACCACATGATCTGCTTGCCAGGCTTGCCGACGTAGAAGCAAAAGCTCAAAACGGTTCATATGCCAACGAATATGAATATCAAGTTGAGCTGTTTGAAAAGGTGTTTGCCCCGGCTCATAGCGGGCATTTGATTTTCTACCCTGATCTTCTCACAACACCCTGGGCCTGGGCTCGAAATGTATCTCTAGTATCCATTAGCAGCGACGGAACTGCTCTTCCCCAGATATATTTCCGGGGTAAGTTTCCCCCACCCAGAGATCCGAATCCTAGCTAAGCAATAACAGACGACGTGATTTCATCCCCGGCAACCGCGTCGCCCGTGACCGAAATCGATGGAGTCGACTCGGTGCAATTTCTTGAAGATTTGGTTTCTCGGACAGCTGCCCAAGATCCCGACGCAGGGTACAACGCTATGTTCTACTCGAAAGCGTATGTTGGCGCGGGTATCTCGAACGGTGGCTATTTTTCCCAGGGAGGGCGTCCCAGTGATGTTTACCCGGGTGAAAACACAACCTACACCTTCCAAAACGGAACAACGGTCACGTATGACAACATCGCGCTTCTGAAATGGGATTTTACGGGTGCGAATAACAACCAGATATTCGCGTCGAGGTATGGCGGAGCGGGGTATAATGAGCAGTCGTCAATTCCGATCCCCCACGACCCAATTGACTACCCCGCTGCGGTCGTTGCCAGCAGGGACAATTCCATCTCCGGGTACTATCTCCAAGACGAGCTAGCAGATGTTGCGGTGCTGAGCGTTTTATCCTTCCAGCCCTCATCCGTGGCCGAGTTCCAAGCCGTTGCGCAAACCTTCCTCGCAGATGCGGTTCGCGACGGCAAGAAGAAGCTCGTCGTTGATCTCAGCGCCAACAATGGCGGCTACGTCCTGTCAGGCTATGACCTGTATCGCCAAATATTCCCGCAGATCGAGCAGGTTGGCTATACGCGATATCGAGAGAACGAGCTGCTTCTTTCCTATGCCAACATCTCGAAGAAGCTCGTGCCGACTAACTTTGACCCGGATACGGCTTCCACGACCCAGATATTGGCCCATGAGCTTTCCTGGGACTACCTATATGATCTCAATACCACGGGTCAACATTTCCCGAGCTTCGAAGCCAAGTTTGGTCCGCGGCCGTACAAAGGATCGAACTTCACCGCTCTGCAGAGCTGGGATCTCAACGATCCACTCACCACCATCAACAGCACATTCGGCTTCGGCATAGAGATCACAGGCTACGGAACGCGCAAGAATTTCACCCAGCCATTCGCTGCCGAAGACATCATTCTAGTAACACCTCCCCTCCCTCCCAATCTTATCCAAACCCCCTTAGAAAAGTACAAACTAACCACCACCCCCCAACCCTAGCTCTACGACGGTTTCTGCGCCTCAACCTGCACCATCTTCAGCGACTTCATGCGCGACCAAGGCCACGTAAAATCCAT
>QGMG01000392.1:0-31396 GCA_007825325.1 Lachnellula cervina | reverse complement strand
GCCCACCATCTTTCATCTCCGTCTTCGCCCTCACCCTCCCTCACATCACACTCGCCTTCCCCCACCTCGCCGCCCTCGACCCCGGCACCAACCACCAACATCAACATGAACAACACCATATCTCCTCTCTCCACGCAATCATCAATCCCCACGCCGAAAAAGCCTTTCCCCCAGCCCCGTCACTCGCAAACATTATAAGCAGCGCGGGCAACGAGAACGAAGAGGCAAATTTACTACTCCATTTACTAGAGGCGTGTAGATTGCGACATGAGCACATGGAGTTGAAGGAAAGGGAAAGCGGTGGGGTAAAGATTCTAGATAATTCGAAGAATGTGGTTGTGGATGTGGAACACACGACAGCTCAAGAAGAGGCAAAGGGGAAGTCTGGGAAAGGGGTTTTTGAGTTTCTGCGTGTGAGTTTTCGTACCGCCTGGAATAGTTCTTGAGAGGAGTCCGGTACGCTTGAAGGAAGATTCATCGGACTGATATATGTCGTGTGCGGATAGTTTATCTTTGGCTTTGGAACGACAACGTTAACGCCTGCATCTACCTCTACTCATCATGCATAACATTATTTATCGCTCGAAGGTTAATCGGTATTGCTTGCTCAGCTGTCAGTTTGGAATAGGATGCGCCCGGGTGTCTTGCAAATCAGATCTCCTTGGATCCGCTAATCATGTTAATCCGCTTGTGGATGTTGTAATCTTTTGTTTTGTATTTTAATATACTGTAGTATACGATCATCCTTCAAATCGTTTTTCCAATTTACTTGTCCTGTTTCGAAAACCCCCCGCAACACATTCCACAAATTCATGCGGGGTGTCATTCGCACTCCTCACCTAGGAATGCACACCTAAACACAAACACCACCATAGCTGGCAACCAGCCTTTCTTCTTCTTTTACTTGTATACGCCTCTCGTTTCATCTCGCTCACATATCCACGTTGAGTCGAGGCTGGTAAAAACCCTCCACTCCACTCCACTCCACTCCTATATCAACTATAAAATCATCTCGATAATCTCTCTTCTTCTTCTTTTTATCTTCACCTACTTGCAAGCAAAGCACAGCGCAAGCATAATACCACGCCACTCCATACATGCCATCCATCCATACTATTATTATAATCAGCCCAATCCAGTCCAGCCCTCTCACTAAAGTCCCGCCTATACCTACACCACACCATAAAATGCGTCCCTATATCCTCCTCCTGGCATATACATGTTTCTCACTCACAACCGCCCTTCCATTCTCCCATTCCCAATTCCACTCACACGACAACGCGAAACGACATATGCGACATACGCACATCTCGACTACGGGGCTGCAAACACATTCTTCGTTTGATGAGGGGAAACTACAGGTTTTGCATCAGGAGAAGCTGGATGGGGTGGAGAGGGGTGGGGAGGAGGTGGATGTGAGTGGGAGTGGGAGGGTTAAGATTGCGCATTTTGATATGCAGGATGGGGTTGGAGAGATAAATGGAAGTGGAAGTGGAAGTGCAGTGAGGAGGGGGATTCGGGATATACTGGATGTGATTCGGAGGGCTGTTGGGAAAGAGAGGGCAGAGGGTGAGGTTTAGGGAATTGGGAATTTGGATTGGGATTGGGAATAGGTGGTGGGTGGGATCTACGCGGGAAACCAGATGAGACTTTTAATGATGATTTGGATTTGGATTGGGGTGTCAAAGGATGAGATTGTGGGGGGGAGACGGGGAACAGAATAATGTCGGAAGTCTGAATAGTGTTTAGGAAGTTATCAGGTACATTATTGGATCCTTTTCCGTTATCTGCTCTAGATACGAAGATGAGATATTATAGGATTGGGATTGGTATAATCAAATGCTGAAGTGCTGCGGGGTCGGGCTTTGGTCATTCGACGGGAGGTGAACGGGGTATTAAAAGAAAGTTGAACTGGAAAGAGAGCTTTCGGTCTCGTTTATTTAAAATCAAAGCATTCTAATGGTATTTTCTCGGTGCTGGCTTTTCTTGAGAAAAGACGTGTGTTCGAATAGGGGCCATAGAGAGCATAGGATAGGGATGGTTACGGGCGCAGTTTTGAAAATATCGTGGGGGGTGGAAAAAGGGGGTGCCGAAGTACTAATTAACCGTGATGTCTATAAGTGAGCAGCAATCAGAAATCAACAAGATTGGAGAATGATGTTTTGCTGTCAAAAGTTTTGCAGGTTTCTATTTCGTATGATGCAGCAGCTTCTTGTCAGTGGATATCATCACCTCGTTATACCGTATAAATTGGGATAGTGCCCCCCCCCTTGATATTACCCTATTACCTGTATAGCGCTAGTATTATAAGCCTAGTACTTATATCACTCTACGGTGTAAAACTTCTTATGCCGGATGGACAAAGGCGCCATAGTTGACTTTTAATGTCCCACGCGGCCTGGCACATTATACCCCAGTGCTGCTTAGAGCCCCAGGGGCACTATCCTAATTTATACGGTAGATATACTTAAGCTTGCTTTATATAGCACCCCGTCGGGTTTCAATACAACGTCAAATATACTCGTAAGAATTTGAGTTAGAAACGTATACTTATATATACACATTCGAAGAATTCGGAGATTAGAGATTAGGCTTTAGATGTTTAACGTTTATAGAGGCGTTTAATTTTAAAGTTTATTCCACTGCTTTGTGGGATGTTTTGGAGCAATGACAAAAGGGGGGTCCATCACGTGAGCAATACAGCGGAATACTTAGGCAGCCGGCAGCCAAACAGTCTCTTCTTTAGATATTCCATATCATAATGATCTTCATGAAGTTCTGTATAGACACACTTAGCGTCTTTATTTCTATCAATATGCCTTTACTTCCTGCCTACGGGGTGAACTCCTCCTCGAGATCCTCCCAAACCTCGAATTCAACAAACCAACCCTCTGCAAAAATGCCCTCATCTGCACTGAGCTCGCTATCATCATCCAACGATTTCTGTTCAGAAGTGCCAGCTTACAGTAGGGTCACCCCTAAGGGATTCCACTGCTGAAACTAATCGCTTCCATGCGTTCTGTTGAAGTTGCCCCGAGCATCAAGATATTCCAGCCACGGTGCACGCACTCAGTCTCTCCTGATTAGTGATTGAAGCAGATGATTTGGATCTCATTCGAGTCTTTCAAGAAAGGCGACTTGGCTGCAGAAGCCCGAAGCCCGAAGTTCAGACTTACTAGACCTTAGAAACACCACCTCGGCCGCGGTGGAATCTCCTTTTTGGGCCTTCACCTTTTAGTTGGATTAGAGCGACACAAGGCATATCTCAGTGTTGAAGATCTGTCTCTGACCGGGGATTGAACATCCCCCCTGTCAGCTTTGATAGTATGGCCTCGTCCACTTTACAGCAATTGTTGAAATGCTGAAATTCTGCTCGGCGGGTTAGTTCGCAATACATAATCAAAGAGAAGAAGCAGCTCCTATGCTGCTGTCTTGCCTCTCGGGTAAATTTGAAGTTACCACTTTGTCTCGACTGGGGTAATCTTTCGTATACTTTTCCTTTTTTAGCCGAGAATTACCTGGACGCAAGGTCTTAGTTCCCCCCTTGTCTGAACAAGCTCCGAAATATAAAATACATCTGTATAGGCGGCGGTAAAAATCTTCCCCTCAAAAACCCCTCTAAGGATAATACGGGCGCTTCAGTGCGAGTTACGCGTGGAAGTGAAAGAAGCAAAAACATGCAAAGACTTACATGCTAAATTAACTCTAATCAACATTTTATTAGACCTTGTATCAAAAAATACTAATGAAGCAGAATATCAAATCCGCATTAAAAATGCAAGTTCCACTCAAGTCATTCGATTCATTATTTCAGACAAGATCGAATTTCAATGCATTATAGGCAGCTCGAGAAAAATTCCTGGAATTCCGAGAGAGACGCGCGAAAGTACCGGTATCCCATCACGCTTCCCCATCACGCGTTTGCAGGGACTAACGGCTTTAACGGGAATTGCCCGCGATATTTTCCCATCGACGTGGGGGAGTCGATCCATCCTATCCCATTCCATCCGAGCGAAATAGTGATTCCGTCCACTTTAATACTAAGCCCGTGCCTCTCTATACGGAGGTAGACTTTTCCTAGGTTTCCATTCTCAGTCATTGCAAGCGAGAAAGCTACCAGTTACGATAACCGACTTCAAATCTCCCCATTATGACTAACTGAACCTGCGTCTAGTGCATGACTTGCTTGGAATTGGTGCTCACGTAATTAACGTGCAAGCAAAATGGCGAAGCGAAGGCTCAGGGGCAGACAAGCTCTGAAGCTTACTATTATAAATAACCATTCAGACCCCACGCCTCCTTGGGGCTGCATATTCCCTGGAAATGTGGCTTCAATATTGATTACACGACAATTTCATGCTTCTTGGATGATCCTTATGGACTGTCACTTCTTCATATGAGTATCTTTAAGAGGTTCCTAGATCGGTCCTTCTGAAGTTTTGAAGAATTATATGTCTTTAGAGTATAGCACATATTCATGCAACGTTGCTTCCTTTATCTTTTGACGAATGTCATAAAGGTATCGGCTTTAAGGCTTCGGGTTAAATAGAGATCCCGTTTTAACGGGGATCCCGAGCCAGAGACGCCATCAGCATGCATGGCATGCACCAATGCAGGGTCATCCGCGGCCAGAGTCTAGACGCCCAATCAGATGGGGGATCCCAAAAGCTTCTACGCCCTATACTTCTACGAAAGGAGAATAAAACGACTTCATCGTAGCATCGCTTCATGAGGCTGTGGGCAAGGCTACGACAGTTTGTACGGAGTACGGAGTATTCTGGCAGCGCTGGTCTGAATTGTCGTTGGAGGCTGCAAAGTGGAGCTGAAAGGCCTTAAGCTCGTCCCGATTTGGCGTGAGATTTAACGTTAAAGCTAGACGGTAGCACGCCAGAACTGCCGTAGGCCGTGTTCTACGAGTAGCGGGGAACCAGTTCCCTACTCCGTAGATCCCCTGACGGATCCATTACTACGGAGTACAGTGGTCCCTACTGTACGCGATATACGCGATCGGATCGCAAAGACTGCCAATGACATTTCTATTCCGTCCTTCGTACTCGTACGTCTTATTCGCTGGACTCGGCCCCTGACACACCCTGGAATACGGCCCAAAAGCCTGGAGGAACGGCCCCCAGTTCTTCCCCCGAGCCTTCTCGCAGATATTGCTTTTGATGCTGGATGCTGGAAATTCTAATGTAATCTTTGGTACTGTCGTCGTGGTCGTTCTGCATCGGCTAGCTTTCAAGTTTCAACGTGGGCTTTCAATGTGGCTTGAATTGTCTGCATGGCCCAGAACAGTTCCCTCCGCAGGTGCCCGGGATTGAACTGTGCCCCCATCCTATCTTCAAGGGGAGAAGGTGCAGATGCTGCCGCTGGCGGCCATCCACTTCTGGACATTATTCGATAAATGGCTGCGGGGCACTATTCCTATTGGCCAATAACACTTTCTCCCCTGTGTTTTTCCGACTCCTTTCACTCAATGACTACTGATTAAAGCCTTAGAAGCGCCCAGATGCCATCGGCAATACCTGGAAGTTTGCCTGGGGCTATGAATACGGTACTATACCGACTCCCTCAGCAAAGGGAAATCTGCGGTGGGTGGGTGCTCTCCGTATGGCACCGTCTTATTGACAGCCTAGGGGGCCAGTCGTTCGCTGGATCGTACGCGCTAGGCCATGTCAAGCATGCCTGTCGACGGGTTCCTCCCGTTCTAGGACAGTGTCCGGCAGGCAGTACAAGGTTCTCCCCATGCCTACAGCCCTCAACTGAATCATCCCTGCTTTTCAACGTCTTTTGATATCCTGCGTATCCCAGTTTAAGGATCGCCATTGTTGTTCATCAGGTACGAATTTAGGCACTGAAGGAGCACGCGCCCGCTGCCAATACTCCGTAACATCTTTGTCAACTTCGGTATATGGGGCCATCGTAGATCCCGCGCCAACCATGTTCACTAGTTCTCGACAGCAAAGACGCTGAAGCGTGAACGCATTGCCGTTCCAGGTGGGGAACCAATGTGGAACGGGCCATGCCTCTAATCTGTCTTATTCATAGACGGTGCGGAAGGGTATTAAAGCCATGAGGCTTGTGCTTGTGGCCCCTCCAACACTTTGGCCCCTTTGTGGCCCATGTCAAGCCTCGCGAATCACAGCTTAGCTCCTATACCTGGCATAAGCTCTTACTTCTGCCTTCATCTAGCTTTTATCTTTCATACTCGATCTGATGGCAACTAGATCAGCATAATCCCATGCGCTTCAAACTTTGCGTTCCTTTCCATTTCTAATCCTTTAATCATCTCTACGGCCCAATACCGGGAACAGTTTTTCGATGTCCAGGACTCTTTCAGTAACGATGGCAAATATCAAGCCAGAAGATTCAAATAATTCCATCTGGCAAGGCTATAGTCTCCAAGCACCAACATCGTCATCTTCTCACCCTCCAATTTTCGAGCCGAACTTTACATCTCCGGTTCACTCGATTCCGTACCATGGGAGGCAAAAAAGCAGCTATCGTTCATTGGATATCCCCTCCATACATACGCGCCCACCTGGAGATGGAGGAAATGGGGTGATGACGGCTTCGCCGCCGAGCCTAAATACCCACCACAGTTACCCCTCGTTAAAAAGGGGATTCCAGAGTAGCGAAAATTTACCGTACGGGGAGAATGTTCACAATTACAGAGAGGATATGTCAGTAGACCAAAAGCCCACCATGAACCAAGATCACAGGCTCCTATCTTTTGCTCGTCAGCCGGAAAAACGTACGATTGTCAATAACCAAGGACGTGTGCAACAAATTGAACTTGCCGCCCAGATTCATGGAATGTTTTTCCTCTCGGAATTAGCAACACCGTCCAGCGATAATGCCCTGGCACAACCTGAACTGACCTGTTATCGCCGTAATCTCTTTCAGATTTCCGGCAATGTTACTATACCACGCGGGCCGACATTTTTGATATCGGAGCGTGGCGACAGGATCCCCATCGTTTCCATGGAAGTTACCATCTCGGCGACCGAATCTGTTGATGGACATGTTGTAAAATTGATTGTGATTCCTTGGAAAACTCCTCCGGCAAATTCTCCCGAAGTTGGGCCTGGAACAGAACACGAACCAACACCGATACCTTTGGAGCCATTAGAGGATAACCATGATGGCAATGGCGAGTTTACAGTGTATCCGATTGCCTACCGAAGGCTTCAATTCCGGATCGCAACGGCGAACAATGGTCGACGGAGGGAACTCCAACAGCATTTCACCCTTCACTTGAATGTGGCTGCAATGCTTGCAGATGGAACCAAGACGAATGTGTGCGAGACTTCAACCGCTCCGATTGTGGTAAGAGGACGAAGTCCTCGGAATTTTCAAGCGAGAAAGGAGATTCCTCTAGTAGGATCATCATCTTCGCGTGGCCAACCTCCGGAGCTACACGTTTCAACGACGAACATGCCTATCACTGTTCCTTCCGATGCGAAGGGAAAGCCGGCGAAACCTCAAACTCTTGAGCTTCCGCGATCACCGTTCACCTTTGATTCGGGAAACATTCAGGGCTCTCCGTCTTTGACCCGCCAATCGTACGTTGAAATTCTTTCCTTTTTCCAGACTTGTCGCCCTCAAGCGACCAATCTGTGCATTTGGCTGTGGTTGTCCTTTAGCATTAGCAAAAGATTACTTTTCAGATTAGAGGCTACAGCTGACATACAGTAGAACATACCCAGCATGGAGTGCATCGCATACATCGGATCACACCAACACTCCCAGCACACCAAGTTATGGAAACTCTACAGCTGTCGGTCTTGAGAACTATCTACAGGTCAATCAGGCGAGCACTGAGCTTCCACACCCAAGCAGTAACTCGCCGACGGCTACTATGTCGGCTACCCAACCACCAGCCATACGACAACAGTATGCCTACCATCCTGCATCAGCGCCAGTGTCCGGTGGGCCACCTATTAGGTTTATTGACAGCAATCCCCGACCCGCGAAGTCTCCTCGACATGCTGCCCCTCCAGAACTTACATCCAACGCCCCATATTCCGACTATGGAACACGCTTTGCACCACCTTACAGTGGACCACCAGAGCCGATGCCTCCAAGGAATCCCGGTTATTTTCCAAACCCTGTGTCTTTGCCAGGTAGTTGGACGACCGCGTCAGAGACGGGGGGTGTATACGGGACTTCAAACCAAACGAGCAATGGACAGCAGCACTACGACTTTCCAGGTGAGCCACAGTACGTAAAAGACGACACCAATACACAATCACACTACACTTGGAACGCAGCGTAAGGAGAGGACTCCCTCAACCTGCCAAACCAAATTTTACAGCGAATTTATTCATGAATAACGACAGCGAACAGGATCAGCAGGCCTTCCAACTCCACGAATCGAATTCCACGACACGAGCATCTTTGCATATCAAGAATGGCGCACTTTCCTTCATGATTTTTCTTCCTAATGTACAATTTATTGTAAAACCCTGGGTGTTTGCAGGAGCAGGCAGAGGCAGATTGACTGAACATACCGATATCATCTCATATTGTAGGCCGGCAGGATGGGTTTTCGTACAGAGCACACATATGAAAGCAGGCGCAGCAAGGAGGAAAAGTAGATACCCTACGTATATAAATAACTGTCATTTTTGAATATGAAATATACACCCCCGCCGTCTTTGTTTTACGAAGTACCCCACTTACCTTACTTTACCTTACCATTGCTAAATGATGGCGATGTTACGCTGTGGTTACATAAATGCGCGCGTTTCGGGTAGATCCCGGTTCCCGTAACCTTATTTCAAGCTCCACCTCCACTCACTCCACTCAGGCTCGGGTAACTATGCAAATAATATCCGTCCACTTTTGTGAACTTCACCATAATTCTCTCCACCGCCAGTATGCGCCTCAACTTATAACACAATGTTCGACCTCCCTGATGCAAAGCGGTACATACGAACTTGTCTATACGTACCTATACAAGCTCTTGCTGATATGTATTCTCTAGTATTTGCCGCAGTGACCTCTACGCCCGTTCTCAATCCTCCTCTCCAGCTCCCTCAGAACCAGACCCAGAGCTCGAAGCCCAGCTACAAGCCCGGCTTGCTTCCCTGTACGGCTCCGCATTCGATACATCAACTGCTTCTCCGACTTCCAAGCCACCAGCTGCCCCCGATGCCGAGTCACAGCCGGACGTCGCAGCTGAGGACGAACCGGCAGAATTCGAGTTCCGACTATTCTCATCTGGCAAGAATGACAAGGCAGAACCCCAGAGAATAGTCCTTGAGGTTGAGGAAGAGGAGCTTGGCGACGGTGGCTTTGTGCGGAATAGGGATCCGACATATTATTTTGCGGAGAAAGCTGTTGGTGAGCAGAAATGGCAGTTTGAGAGCGCGGCTCTGAGTGGTGAAGAGATACTGGATCTGGCGAAACGGAGGGCGTGGGGATTGGAAGTCCCGTGGCGAGTAAGAGTTCTCAAGACAGCTGGGAAGTTGAAGAATGCCGGTGGTGATGCAGATACGATTGTTGAGGTTGAAGTAGGGGATGAGATAAAGCGGAAAAGGCCTGGGAAGAAGAGTAGAATCGTGTCACGGCAGAAGAAAAAGAAGAGGGATGAAATTGAAGAGAAGCATAGAAGGGACAAAGAGCTGAAGGACGAGACTGAACGAGAAAAGAGGACGAGACGAAATCGGGAGAAGAAGGTCAAGAAGAAGATGAAAGAGAAAGCGAAAAAGGCCGAGGGGACCGGGACAGAGGTCGCTGATGGCTCTGTTTCCTCTTCTGGTGACAATTAGGGTTCAGTTGCTCAAAGCGAAGAAATCCAGAGAAGTCCCTGCAAGCTTCCATCCTTGACTCGTTTGTCTCCTTTGACTTTGCATTGCTATTGCGTTGATGCACCTATTGGATATCACTAACCAACGGTTGTTCTTTTGTTTTGTTAACACCGAGCGATATCTGTCAATGAAAAATTGAATCTCGATGTCTTCCACACCACAATTCTGCGGTGAATACTACCTTATCATGGTAGGCTACGCGACCTGCCTCATCTATAAATTTCGTCGTCCTGGGGAACTGTGACATCCCACAAATCAACCACCAACGAGCATTTACAGTCCATCCTCATTGCCAGTTCTTGTCACTGGCTTTCAACGCTTCCCCCATTTGGGGGATACTCACCACGGTGTGCCTACCATTCGAGAACCTTCCGGCATCGACGCTATACAAGACAGTCAAACATCCGGTCCTTGTCAATTGCAATACGACTTTACGAGGGTAGATTCGGTCTTGATAAGAACCACTAAAGCATTCGCCGATATATGCCTACTCGTCCGCAGCACTTATCATGGGCAGCACTCCACCCGTGATGCCGAATCGAGAAATCTCATCCAGCGAAGCGGTGGAAAGCACAGAAGACGAGCGAATAATATACGCCAAAGTCAAAGTCAACCCAATTGTATATTTGCAATCCGTATCAAGTATTTTGAAGATCTTCCGTTGGGATAAGGCGCTCGAACTCAATGCAGAAAACTCGCGCAACTTTCACACATTGCTATACTGTGCAATCCAGATTCTCGCCATACCCAAGAGGCTTCTGTCAGGACACACGCAGGGAGCTTTGAAGAAGACATTTCTTCCTGTGAAGATTGCGGGAGAGGGCAACTTGCTCGTGAAATTGACCATTCATGAGGTTTGCGCAATGAAGCAACTGCTGGACCAGGCGATAATGGCTCTTGATAGAAGGATCGCAGTAGGCACTCCGATGAGCAATGTCTGGGACAAGCTGACATCTACACAGGAAACGAGCGCCGAAACACAGGACCCCAACTCTCCCTCTGAACCTCCTTCGATCAACGGATCTTCGCCCATCACATCAAATGTTGACCATCAGGCTACCGCGAAGGAAATTGAAAGTATAACCCAAGAATATTTAGGAAGCCCATCGAAAATGCTGCATCTAGTTAGAGAGATGCTCTCACTCTTTAAGGCAGATGGAACAAACGTGGTATCCGCGGAAAATATGCAAGCCCTCTATGTGGGCCTTCATGGTGTGGCAAAATATCTTTGCCTCTCGCCATCGAGCGCGATTATGGAATATATTAGGGTTACTTTAATTGAGATTGACAGTCGTATAAAGAGCAAGTCGCTGGATCAATTGATCTTTGATGCAAGGGATACAGAAGTTGTAAGGGGGTTTCTAATAGAATGGGAGGATGATCTCACGAAGATCGTTGCTGTAAGCGCTCCGAATCCCAACAATCGATACACGAAGCTGATTTGAATACAGGAACAACTAACTGCTGCGAAAACTACAGATACTTTTCATAGTCCTACGTTGCCCCACAAGTCGAACCCGTCTCGCCCGTCTGGCAGTCAAAGTCCCAGCTCCCATTCTTCCAAGGCAGACCAAGCCAGTTCGTCAAAAGTCCTTCAGGCCGCCCCCAGGGATAATATGGTTGAGCTTTTAAGACGAGAAACTGCCTTCTTAAGACAGAAAGAAACAAGAGAGTACGCATTTTTGGGGATGCCGCTACCAGGAACGTCTGACGACGATGATGGCCCAACGATGACAACGACCCAACTAGCATCCCGTCCCAAAATCGTCGAAAACGCAAACAAAAGCTCTGCATCTTCAATCCCTGCTGCAAAAAATGCTTCTCCAAATCTCCCTATGAGCACGTCCTCGGAACATGTCCATTCCAGTACCCCGAGAGAACACCGTCCTAAAGTCGTTGCCAACGCAAACCAAAAGTCTGTACATTCAACCGCCGCTACGAAAACCACACCTACTAGCCTCCCTGCGGGCCCGTCCTTGAACAATATCCCTACGACATCTGAGAAAGACCCCGACCTGCTCAGAAGCGTCAAATTGCAGAGCCTCGTAGCAAAACGCAAAGAGTACAGGTCACTAGCGAAACAATTGTCCACGCAGGTCTCAGAACTCAACACGTCCTTGCAAACCAACAAAGGAGAGACAACGACTGCAATCAATCGCCGAGAAGCTCAAGAAGTCACCAATAATCTCCTCAAAGAACAGCTCGCTGCAAAGGAAAAGGACTTTATAGACCAGGCAATAGATCTCACGATTGAAAGCGAAACTAAAAAAGAACTAGTAGAAGAATACCGTACCCTTCAAATCACACTCGATACTACGAAAGAAAAGCTTACCTCCAAGGAAAACGACTTCTCGCATGTACTTCAAAAAGCAGATCATGTAAGAAACAAGAATCAACGCCTCGAAGAGAAACTTCTCGTCAAGGAAAAGCAACTCAACGATCGAAACACCGAATGGATAGAGGCCATTAAACCATACCAAGAAGCGCAAAAACAAGCCGAGGGGGTTGCAAGGGGTAAAGATGCGCTAGTTGAAGCCGCGAATGCCGAAGCGGAGCAAACCAAGATGGATCTGGCGCAGCTCAAGAAAGACGGTAAAGACATGATCATCAAGAGCCGGCAGAAACTCGACGAGCTACGCTCAGAGGCAGAAGCAAATCGCCTTGAACTCACAGCCGCGATTGCCGACAGGAGCCACGCCGAAGGAAAAGTCTCTGGTTTGGAAGCCGATAAAGTCAACCTCCAACAAGAGCTCGAGGATTTGAAAGCTGAAAGCGGGATCGTGCGAGCAGAGAATTCACGTCTCTTGGCACAGAGGACGAATCCCCAGGCAGAGCAAGACCGGGTACAGAAAGCTGTTCGGGACGCCATTGCGGCTAAGGAGGTTGAACTCCAAAATACCTTTGCATATCTGGAGACCGAGTTGGAGATTGCTAGACTTTGGGCTTTCAATTCTGATGAGCAGATCAAGAGGTATTCGCGGGAGGGCTTGGAGCACAAGGCGAAGATTGACATGCTTGAGAAACGGCTTTTGATCCGTTGGAAGGAATGCTATGAAGAAGACGATGATTATTCGACCGAAGCGACCGAAGCGACTAAAGCGACTAAAGCGACTGAAGCGACTGAAACAATTGAGGCGAATGAAAAGATTGAGGCGAATGAAACTACCGATACGACTGAAGCGACTGAATAAATGTTCAGGGCGCTATATGTTGCTGTCAAAGCCTTTGGAGTCAGTCAGCGTGCACATACGGTCGTATAAAGATGCGATAATTTTGGTTACCCGTGTTTGTAGCGCTGGATAACTGAATGTTGCTTTTGGATACTAGGTAGTTTTGGCATGCTATATGCAAGAATGATAACCGTCTTTGGCCCTTTTTCCCAATATGCTTGTCCTGTAGCTGTCCTTTGAGTAGTGCAACTACAAGTGCATGCATGCGCAGATCGTGCGTTTTATATCCACTGTCGGTCATGTAATTTCTCTTCGTTATAGACTGAAGTACACGGCTTGAATTTGTGTTGGTTTTTCATGTTTATGCTTTGAGCGAGTAGATTAGCTTGCCTGATTCCACTTGTGCTGAGTGATGCGAGCGAGTAGTTGGTTGAAGACGTTCTGGAAAGGTTTCTTGGGATTATGGGTTTTACTACTATGTGTCACGTCTGATTTCAAATGTGTGTGGCTAGAAATGCGAGTAGTCGGCTCTCTGAACCAGAATCTCGGCGTCTTTGGCCGCGATCTCTTCATCTTTGGCGATAATTCTCAAATTCATGTCTACTTCTATAGCCAAGACCGCTTCTCTGACGGCTTTTTGTATCTTATCTTTTTCAACTTGAGGATTCGTTCTGAAAGATAAGAGATGAGCCTTTTCGCTCTTCAGCTCCTCTCTGCTTCTTCAGTTCTTGATTCTCGGCTTTCAAGCCCAGCATCGCATCCTCCGCGGTCGCTGCCCGAGCCTCGACGTTCGATTGGTTTCCAGTAACCATTCCCAGCTCCATATCCTTGGCCTCGAGTTCTTTCTGGGCATCTTTCAACGCAGTCTGCACCTTCTTGATTTTCTTCTGAGCCTGCTTCTGAAACTGCGAGAGCTCGTTCTTGGCTGTCTTTGCGTCGAGAGTTGCCTTCTGGAACAGGTCTTCTTTGGCTTTGATTTCTCGCTGGTGTCCCTCTTGCTGCTGATGCCGGAACTCGAGGACCTTTTCTAACTCTTTGCTCTTGGAATCCAACTCTTCCTTCCATCGGCTGCATTCCTTGGTTGATGATGCCAGCTTTGTCTCGGCAGCTGTGGCTCTGATTTGCAACTTCTCAAGCTCTTGTTTGCGCGAGTCGCTAAGGTTGTTTGAATGTTTACATTCCTCGTCCATCAAGATAATCTGACGATAGAGTCCTTGAACATAATCGACTGTTGGAGCCAGCTGACCTTTAGCTCTAGGCAATAGGGTTCTACTCTCTTGAAGCTCTGTTGTAAGCTTGAGAGGTAGTGCACGGTTCAAGCCGGACAAGTCATAAGAAAACCCAGCAACTGTAGGAGTATGCACCATGATATCCTCTGGCAACGGTGGGATTCGAGTCGGATGGGTTCGGACGGTAGAGATGATAGCGAAAGGTCGCTAGTAGGGGATGTTGAGTTTTCGAGAACTTCGCCAACATAAGATGTATCGGATTCAAAACCGACCTGGTATAAATGTTAGTTGTGAATAAATCAGCACCAAGGTTCCGTCAAAAAGACTTACAAGTGGTGATAGAAGGCATCTAGCCCACTCCAATACTTCCAGCATAGGTTTAGATACACAATCAACGAGTGTGACGGTATCTGTCCGCGTTTCGTCACCTAGGTGCTTCTGCAAGGTTTCAAAGAACCATTGATAATGAACGCATCCATTTTTAGTTCCTTTATTTCTTTCAAGGAATGCAGAAAAGGTTTTTGAATCATTGTCCACTAGCCTCCTCCATAAAGCGAAGAAAGCACCGTAAGTAGAGTAGACGTCGCAAGCCGTGATGACCACTAGGCGTTGAAGGATGTTTTGTTGGAATTTCCAGTCTTCTATAGTTCTGTCCAGCCAGGTGCTCAAGAGGATATCGGGATGCTTTTCAAAGAAAGCAGCCCAATCAACACCCCTGAAGTTGGAAGTCTAATGTCAGAATGCATGATCTCATATAGTAGGGTGTGACGGGTTGAGACAATTATCCCAAGACTTACTTGTCAGTGATGAGTCCATCTTCTGTCCATGCTTCTTCTTTTGATGGTATTCGCCTTTCAGGGTGCCTCTCTCCGTGGGATTCCATAGCTTGGACTTCCTCGAAGAACATGGGATTGAAGACTTCACGCCCGACTGCCCTGAGCAGTCTACGATCCTCTATAGATTTTTTAGCAACGCTATTGATCTTCCGGAAATGTTTGAGCTTACGATCGTCCAGCTGCTCTACTTTACTCATGTAGCTTTCGCCAAGATCGGAAGCTGGGGGAAAAGTAAATGGCAGTAAATGGCTGGTGGTTCTCGCGAGCGGACTCGATGGCGGTGTCGAAGCATCGTCTTCTAGGTATTCGGAAAACCATCTCCAAGCATCGTCTTCTGGGTTTTCGGAAAACCATCCGCAGAAGTCTGAGTCGTTGTTCGCCATGTTGATGAGTGTGAGGTTGGACCGTCAAGGTGGAGTTGAGAAGGGGAAATTCATTGTTTTGTCTCAAGAAAGATCAAACCTCTAGTTCCGGGCATAGTGCCAATGCAATTGACCCGTTCCGTTAACAGGATGGAATTCACACACCGTCCTGTAATCTAATACAAGTGCATCGCCGACAGCCAACCTACCTCTATTCCTTTCTTTTCAGAGCCCCAACCCCGTTCTATCAATTGCAACCTTTCCACAGAATCTTCGCATCATCGTCTTCGTCTTCGCTTCGCCGTCTCTCTCCAAACCTCATTCCTATCAATAACTCCCTCCGAGGGCTTACTTATTCTTATAGTGTGCTTTTGATTGCCATTGCCAGAAAGAGCGAACGACCTCGACCACCGTGCCCACAAAAGCAATCAGTTTGGACGAGCAGATAGCAAGCAGAGCGAGGAAGAGGTGAGTAGCGCCATATCATCTCGCGATAGGATCCCAAGATCGCTAACCTATACGAGTCTCTCTCCGTATGCAGCACACCGTAATACAATACTTCAAACCTCCTCTACACTATCGCCGATTTCACCCTAGCCCAACAATGAGTTCTTCCCACCGAAAACGAAATACGAGACGCAAAACTCCAAAAGCGAAAGCTCAACCGCAAGAGCCAGAGGATCCAATACAATTCGACGCAGGAGTCCTCTGGAGGTTGCACTACAGTGAAAATCCCGACCAACTTGCGCAGTGGGCGAAGGACACTAAAATTGAACTCGCGAAAACTATACGCACAGGTGTAAAGCACATGCCGTATACTATCAGAGGGACGTTGATCGACCATGAAATAGGAGGGTGGTCTTTTATTCGCGATTTTTTTTTGACCGCACCGAAAAGGCCGAACAACCTTCTTGGGCGAGGCCTTACAGCCATTTCTGATGCAGCTGGAGGCTAATAACATGGCGTGGGGGATGGCGCGGGAGAACCTGGAACTTTCGGAAACTCAGGTTGCTGGTTTGGAGGGCGAGAAGGCGAAATTGCTGGAACGGGTGGAGGGGTTGGAGACGGAGTTGAGGGAGTCGCGCGCTGAGAATACGCATATTCGAGCATTCAGGACTAATCAGCAGGCAGAGACGTATGAGTGGACTATACGCAACCGTCTGATGGAGGAAGTGAAGGTGTTGAAGGCGCAGGTTGGCTCTTTGAAAGAGGAAAGGGTTCTGGATCAGGATGCTATTCGCAATATGGCACAGGAACAGCAACGGTTGAAGGAGAAGAGTACTGTTCTCGAAAACGCAAATTCTGAGCTCAGTAAGCGGGCTGCTGATCTCGAGAAACAGTTTTCTAGACGTAGAAATGTGCTGTTAGCCATGAATAGAGGAAATTGAGGGAAGCTGGAATTTTGTTCGAGTAGTTAATTGGATGTGAATAGGGGTTTCGGATACATGGCGCTGGATCTGGTGGATGTTCTGTACGGAGCGAGTGCCTTATCATGAGGATTTTCGGTTTCGAGAGACAGACTTTGCCTGGGTGTTATTGAGCTAGCTTATTTGAAATCAAATAAATGATAACCGTATTAGTCCCCCTTTTTTATCCTCCATTCTCTGCTTTACTACTATAGTGTTTATACTGGCCTTGTAAAAAAAGAAGGAAGGCTTGCATTAGATAGAAAAAGCAGCACTAATTTATAATGTGCCAGCCGGCGTGGAACATTAAAAGTTAATTATGGTGAGAGCAAGTGCCGTAGTTTAGAAACAGCCCAAGAGATGCTTCTGACACATATATCCACACCATAGCAAACCCTCTGATTTGATAGCTCGAAGCCTTTGGCGCTGTTGGAATAGCGGATTATCTGTGTTGGACATTTGGATTGCTTAGTCAGCTGGCACCATAAAAACCTGTATCGTAACTTACTTTGACACTTAACGACCTATAATACAATTCTCACTACAGTCACAATTCCCAACAATCTGTATTACGTGTTTATTTCACGTGTTTACTCTCGTGCCTCACTCTAGTGTGGATGACTAAGCAGCGAAGATAACACTACCATACCTCCTTACCTAGAACACAACACATCACAATACAGAATTATCATTGCACCAGATCCAAGTCTAGCTAGCTAGAATTATCATATCCCTGTGATACTAACAGTTAGAGTGAGTAGAAGCCATTGTCTCGGTCGAATGGAAGAAGTAGCAAGAGCTAAACAAATTCATACAATAATTGCATCTATTATTCCTCGCCCTTTCCCTTGCGAATGTACGCCCGTCTGGCCTCCTCAACCTCCTCCTCCGTCGCCCCCACTGGCCCGACAAACTCATCATAAACAACCGGTAAAGTATTACCTCCATCAACGCCACCCTCAATCTCACTAGCAACTCTCGCCTCCTCCTCCGCTACCGCCGTCTCGATACTTTCCGCTACAACCTGGGCCAACAATTCGCTCTCGGTGCTGTGAGCCTGAGTCGAAATTGAAATTGTGGACTTTGTTAGCCCCAGAGCAGCTTCCTCCGTGACAACCTCATTCTGTGATACACCTGTGGGTGCACCATACTTCTTCTTTCTCTCAAGTGCTCGCCTAGCCTTTGAAAGAAGAAGCGAGGGGTGGACCTCTATACCCTGGCGAATGGCTTTTTTCTGCTCCTGTGCAACGGCCTCGCACCGTTTCCACTTTGCTTCGCGGGCATCAGCCTGGGCTCTAGTTTCTGGTTCCTTCTTGGGGGGGTTGAATCGCATTTGAACGAGGTGGCTACCTGGCTTGAAAGAGCTGGCAGGCTTTGCAGGACCGGGGATGTTGACAGGTTTTGCAGCTTCCTTGGCGTTGGTGGTATTGGTTGACTGCTCGAGGTCACCCTTGAACGGTGGTGGTGGTCGTGGAGTCAAAGTGAGAGCTTCCAACTGTCCCAACTCGTTGATTCGATTCTGTAGTCGGTGCCACTGATCAATCGTCTCGTACCTATTCATGGCACCATGTCTGACTACGCCTTCGTGACCTTTCTCCCAGCAGGTCTTATCGTCATGACACCCGTACGGGCAGTTTTCCTTCTGGCGCACGAATATCTGATACCAGCCCTCCCCTTCTTCCTCGGGATTGACGCGGAAAAAGTCTGCCATAGCATCGTCTTCGTCGTCTTCGTTATTGTTGTTTAAGGATTGGCCAAGCTTTGCATCTTACAAATGGCTGTTATAACCAACGCCAACCTTCTTCGGGTGATCAGCTGCTTCAATTGGCACCAGTCGACCAGTAACAGTGGCTCCTAGACCTGTACCCAGACTCCATCCCTGAGACCTCATCAGTCTTGCGCCGAAAGGGTATAGCTGGGAGAGGTGTGCGGCAGGAATCTTTCCGGTTCGAGTACCGCCATTTGCAGAGCTCTCCTCTTGATCTTGGAGGGTAGCACGTCTAACGATTCCACGTTTTGAAAGCTCGACATGGTAAGGGTCTCCACAGGGGCACCACTCCCAAGTCCGGTGGTTCTCCCAATTTAAGATTGTCGTTTCTTTCCCTGACTTCGGGTCGAAGAGAATAGAAGGTAACTCATCTGGGCTTCGAGGAACCCCGATGGTCTCGTTCTGGTACTGAGGAATGAGGCGAGAGCGTCGAGGTCGGTGGCGGTAGTCGGGGTCAGGTGGGTAAAAGGTTAAGTCGGATGAGTCGTAAAAGACTGGGCGAGAGAAGTTGTAGTTATACATCTTGATAGCTTTCTCCCACTCCAAATCCTGCTCCAAAGTCCATTTGCCATAGGTCTCCTCCTCCGCTCCCGTGCGCATATGGCCCTCCACGTCAAGCTCTTTTCGACAAGGTGGGATGATTCGATATTTGCAGATCTTAGAACTTTGTCGTCTTTGACCTCTGCGTCGTCAGGGTTGCTTCCGTCGTCTTGCTTCTCTTTGTCACTCTCTTCGTCGCTGGTTACATCAGTCCACTCATCACTCCTCTCGCCCAGGTAATAATGCCACTTCATCATCTCTTTCGCTGGGTTGCCTGCCATCGCTTGTCAAGTTGGTATGAGAAGTTGGTATGAGAAGTTGGTATGCGAAGTTGGTTGATGGTTGAAGTGGGTTGATGTCTAAAAGTGGTTGTGATGTTTCTTTCGATCTGTACTTCGCTAAATTTATATGCATGATTGACTTTCGCCGTGGTAGCAGTGAATTGATACTGTTCTTGTTGACCAGCTCCGCAGACCGTGCTTCGGGCTTGCTCCATGTCTCCCATGTTGGCTTCATGACTTGAATGATCCTACGCATGACCCTTAATTATAAGTTTTGGTGGAAGAGGTTATCGAGAGACGGAAGAGAGCACGGAGAGCGAAGAGTCGGGGTATTGGGGAGGCTGAGAACTTGTAAGACAATGAGGTGATAGCATCCATGATTGTAGAGGTGTGTTATGAGGTGTATGTATTGTGGAAACGATGTGTTGATTGATGGGTGCGCAGAATCGATTGTAGGGAGGAAAAACAAGCGAGTACGGAGAGTCAACACCGCCTTGTTACTTTTTATTTGACATCGACCACTACCTCGACCCTGCATCCACCATCACCTACTACCATCTCACCAACTCATTCTCACTCTACCATGCCACCTCAAGGAGTGAAGCGTCCGCATTCAGGGTCAAATGTCGGTCCGTCAAGACGCCCAGCACCACCAGGGCCCTCCGAAGCAGCTTGGTCTGCCAAGGACGAAACGTTACTTCAGGCCATTGACCCCAAAGAAGAAGCCCTATGGAGAAGAGCATGGGACTTGTATGAAATGGCACCAGGTGATCTCTTGCCACCAGGGTTAGAAGTCGATACTTCCGCCAATACCAAAGTCATCGATGATATCCTCAATACGAACTGGAACGGCAGATTCTGTGAAGCCTTGACCACTCTTCTTGTTTGCCCAATCTTCTTTGATCGATCTCAATATCTCCAGCTAGCTATCAAGCTTGCTGTAGATTATCGTCTTGGGCACCCACCAGTTGGGCCTGTCTATATGGACGTGTATATGGATGGCTTTCCCCTGCACAACCTTTTCTTGAACCAGCTTCCTCGTATGGTCAGGGAAATGCACATGGTCAACCAGAGCCGAGGAATCCTTCTCAGGGATTTGAAAGCCATTGAAGGAGCATGGGACAGCTATGCTGCCAAGCAAGTAGCACAGGGGGAAGATCTGAAAAGCATGAAGTAAGCTGATAGTCGTGTTTATAACATGGAAGCTTACTTTCTGTCTGTGGCAGTGCATATAAACGAGAATGTCGAAATTCGTTGGGGAAATTTGGATCGAATACGATTTCGATTACCAGGGAAGAGATTCTCCGCAAGAAGAAGAGGTGGATCATGGATCGACGAGCAGAGGCTGGACAAAGTAGAAGTGGTTCTGCTGAAGCTTCGGATCTTGAGGAGGAAGCTGGTTCTCGAGCAAACCCAGGGGAAATGATAGTGTCAAATCATCACGGCCACTCGGAGCCTCAAGGGCCGGAAGGTTCAGAGACCAACGGATAGGTCTCTACAATGAAGCGTGAATTATGAAAATTCATGAGGTGAAGTGATTCATGAAGTGAACTAGCGCCCTGTCAAATGAAGCACGATGCACAAAAGGTCTGCGTTGCAGGAAAGACGGCGCAATTATACAGAATCCTCGAGACAGATAGGGCTTTCCGCAAATTCTGCCCCGATACTTGGATGATACCAGTTGGGGATGCTGCTTTCTCTCCAGGGGAGTTTGTGCATATTGTCGGTATTCCAGGATTCACAAACATACCGAGAGATGGATATGTGAGAAATATGGCGGTCACCTTCTTCCTTATCAGCACTACTTGGTCCAAGGAAGTGAGCGACGTTCCAACAAGCAGAATGTTTGAGGACAGGTACCAGGAGGAACGTACAAACTATGCTGGCAGGGTTGATAAATTGTCGTTGCTGACTATGACTTCGATGCTGTGTCTCGTGATAGGACCGTTACCATGCAGCGTCTCTGGTCTGCCTTGACAGACAAGGCTTTCTGCAAGGCGCTGTTGACAATCGCCAGAGACGTTATTTTATAGTCCCTTAGCCCTCATGTATACATCTAACATCTCGTTACTTCCTTCAAATGCTCAAGTAATAACAGAAAATTCCTCTGGTTTTCGCGATGGACGTCCTTTCTGCCACATCAAGTGTGATTGCCGTTGTCTTACTTGCTGTTCAGCTCGGCGAAAAGACCAAAAAGCTTTGCGATTTTTGGAAGGCTGTGAAAGGAGCACCACAAGAGATTGAGCAGATCATCTCGGATCTCTCTATCACTGCTAGCCTTACGGACGTCATTCGACAGGAGGCTGAGTCCCAAAGGCCCCACGCTCAATTGCTGGATATCAACCTCAAAGCGTTGGGCCAGTGTCTCGGCAGCATAACGGAACGCCATGATTCAATCTTGAAGTATCAACCGGGAATCAAGTCTGCAAGTCGTAGGACCCAGACATGGAGTGCATGCAAGATGTTGTGGAACGCTGAGAAGATCAAGGGCTTTCGAGAAACTCTCAAAGACGCAAAGTTTACATTGATGCTTGCGAGGCAAGAATCTTTGAAGTAAGTTTCTTTAGTCCCTAGAATAATTTCAGCATGCTAATATATACCGTAAGCTTCTCAACAAATGTCATGCATGGGACTCATGGGCAAACCCTTGCACTTCTTGAAAGGATAGACCAGAAGCAGAAATCCCACCAAGATACTTTGGCGGCAATTGATACCACACTTCAAGGAATAGTAGTCGCTCACAGCACAACAACTGCCCCGTCGTCAAACGTCGAATCATTGGACATGAATCAGCATTTGGTTGTTCTCCAACAAAAAATCGCAGCTGCCACATCTACGGTCAGCAACCTAGTACTTCGGCATATCTTTTAACAAGAATTAGAGTCTACTTTACCAAAACTTACGGCGCGTCTCGCTCAGGTCTCTGATCATGAACTCGGGGGAATTGAAACTAGCTCATTTGATAGAGGTGTAACTCCTCAGCTTCCTAACACGAAGACGTACACCAAGCTCATCGGAAACTTTGCAATTGCGAGCATCTTCGGCACTTTCAGGCTGACTACTAGGTCAACAACTACCTTTGCGTCACAGAAAGACCCCAAGCTTACATTTCGGGAATCCAAAAGCACTCATACTAAGGCAGTATTGTACCCAGCGCCATGGGTTCAGAAGTACGGTCCAAATCATGGTCTTTTCATACGACTTTCTTTGTCCTCTGGGGGTCTAGATTGTAGCCTCAAATCTTATCGTGCAGTTCCTGATAACGCCCCTATTTTTGACTATTGCAAAGAGGGAAATATAGAAGCTATTCAGGCATTGTTTGACAGTGGCCTCGCTTCCCCTTGGGATAATAACTCCAGAGGATTCACCCCGCTTTTTGTAAGTCCGCGTACCACATATCCTCAACCCGTACATGGACTCCGTGTCACGGAGTCTCGACATCTGGGGCTGTTATGAAATGTCAAACTAATCAATTCAGATGGCTGCTAGATATGCAAAGGTGGATGTTTGCAAGATGCTGATTGAGCAGGGTGCCGAGACAAGTGCAATGAGCTCATTTGGCGTGTAGGTACAGCAGTCCCTTTTCATTGTCCTAAAACTAAAACATTAATAGGACTGTATCACCGCGGGCCTGCTTAAAGGCGCATAAAAGTGTTTCTGCCATAAAATGTGTAGATCGAGTGAACACCATACGACTGTTTCTGAAAGATATTGAAATTTGGGATGATACGAACTGCACAGGTCTCCTGGGACTTCGACGCCTGATTAACACTCCTTGCAACCATCAAGACTGCACCCACGCTCCTTTCTTCCCGGCTGCGTTTAACTGGCTGTTTCCTCAGCTACAACAAGAGATCGACCTTGCACTTCCATCAGTTGGGCGTAGTTTTGCCGCTTTGGTTTCCACTGCGATGCGCTACGCGGATACCACAACGCTCCAGCGGCTACTTTCAAACGTGGAGAGTGTGAATGCAATTGAGGTGACCAAATGGTTCTCTGCGGCACATTTCATTGCTTCGCGCTCAACTGACAAGGTATATCAAAATTCATCCATCTTTTTAGTACGCCAGGGCCTCGACTTGCATACCTTGGTCGATGAGCGATATGCCGGAACCATTGAATACGAAGCGATACGCGGTCAGACGCCTACAACGCTTGCAATGCGCTACTCTCATTTATGGTTCAATTATACCAGGTTACTTCGAGGTTGCAACCGGGATATACCCGATTTTGTTGCTAAGGAGCTCAACGGCACCGCTTGGACGAATTCTGAATGGAAACAACAAACCCTTCAAGCACTATTCGAGCTGGACTTTGAACCGGAGCCAATGCCAGAGATATACTGCGAGAGCGGTTTCCACAAACTGAACCCTGCAGTGTGGTCATTTGGGCGCGAACGTTGCTGGGAAAACTTTCTGGGCAAATTAAGGCAGCCAGGAAGTATTTCTGGCAACGCGTTGGAGCTCTTGCGTGCATCAAGGGAAAGCTTTAAAGAAGACACAAAAGAACAGGACAAAACATACTATACATGTCAGGTACGACAACAACGTGAGGGACTTTACGGTTGCGAGGCTGAAGATTCTCCGTTCTTATTCCCCACTAGCTAGTTCTCAGTTTTCTGCTACAAACCCCTTCATAATAGCTGGCTGGGAATACCTCATCCACTTGCTCCGGAGTGACATTTTTGTGACCAGCATGTACAATCAGACAGTTGTACAATAAGCGCATTGGCAATGACTACAATCTGGACATGTGTCATCAAACCATGCGAAATTGACTTCTCTGCCACACTGACACTGGTCTCTTGTCAGCTAGCTCACTCACCTCTAGATTACTGACACGGAAGACTTACACAGATCCAGTTGTCGCTCATCCCCAGGCGTCTGTGGGAATACAATTGATTACTTTCGTCAGTACTCACTGGTATCAGACAAAGACACACAGTGCATCTGGTGTCCTCCAGCGAACCGACTTCTGTGATGGTGTCCTTGAGCGTAAATCAGTTGAACTGCACTATATTGCTGAAGCCCGAGAACAAATACTTTGCTGACGAGGGCCACACATGATTGGGAATCTTCACTATAGATAATAAGGCAGCTAAGAGGCATATGTAGAATAAAAGTAGGGTGCCTTTCTAAAGAATTTGCCCTCTTTTAGGTATTGCCCCGGCACTATCCCAATTTATACGGTATTGTGATGTGTAGAGAGCGAAGTCGGAAGCGATGTAAAGATTTTCATGGTGCATCACCAGCATGGCCCCAGCCTGCTTATGTACTCGTAAGCAGCTAAATCCAACCTGGTGAACCACGCAACCAGCAAACAGCATCTACCTAGGTATACCTAGGTAGTGTACAGGTAGGTACATTCCCGGTATACCTACTACTCGAGTAAGTTACACAACATCTGCACACGCAATTACATCTCGTATTCCCTTCTCGAAGCTCGCCTAGGATCCGTCGTGTGGTTCCGTCTATGAGGAGGGAAATCCATCGCGAAACATGAGAATGAGAGACCCGACCCGACCTTCCTCAAACAGAGTGGGGGGTTGAACCTGTGACAGCATGATTTCTAGATCCGAATATTCCATTACTCCAAAGTGGGGTGAGGTAATAAGTGACACGGGCACGGGTTCTTTCTCGGTCAGTTCTGGTGGTTCAGCCATTCGATGCGCCTTCCCCGCACCCCGGACTCCCCGCGCGCTAAATTCGAGCTACCCCGCGAATGAACGACCTCAGGGAAAGACGCCTCCCTCAGAAGGAGAAGGCTCCAGCCGCGAGCGAGCCGGCTGTGGTGTGAAGTGGACTGCGCCATTGTTATGCGTTACGGTAATTATTCTGAGGAACGACGTTGCTTCTTTTTCTCTTCTTCTTCTTCTTCTTCTCCTTCTTTACTTGTACATACCTACGTTACTCCAATCTGGACGATTACATATTCAACTCGTGTCTCTTTCGTTTCTTCTTCCTCTCTCTTAGCGACCCGTGTTGACGGGAACTCGACCTCGGGCAGCCTAGTGTATGTGAATCTACACTTGTTCGTCGCGCGCCTCAGGATAAATTGACCCCTTGACAAATGCCCACCCTTTCTAACAACAGCTTCCCGTCGTTCTGGAATGACAAGGTCAACAACACCTTGCAACCATGATAAACTCATCGACGATGCGGCCGACTGTAGGACAGTGTCGAGCTGGCATACGATCAACAGCTGTGACTTCACAGCGAACGAGTCTCGGTCTCCTAGGTATGTCAGTAATATCCCTCCCTTGAACCAGCTAACAACGCCTCTCCAGCTCGACACATCCGACCCCTCTACCGTCCCTCCCAAAAATGGATTGAACAGCGAAAACCCATTCCATCTCAACTCACAGCACTCATCCCCTACCGAAATGAGTCCTCCGTCCCACCCCCGGCCTCTGAATACATCCCACCCGTAACCCCCCTCCCATACGCAGACCTCACAATCGGCGTAGTCCGCGAGACCTACCTGACCGAAAAACGCGTAGCCCTCACGCCCGCCAACGCAGCGCTCCTTCTCAAAAAAGGCTTCAAGCGCGTGCTCGTCGAGCGCGGCGCTGGCACAGCCGCACAATTCACGGACACGGCGTACGAGAAAGCCGGTGTTACTCTAGGAGAAATGAAGACGGTATGGACGGAGAGTGATATTCTTCTGAAGGTCAGGGCGCCCAGTTTCGAGGGCAGTGTTAGCGAGGTTGATCGGTTGAGGGAGGGCGCGACATTGGTGTCGTTTTTGTATCCGGCGCAGAATAGGGCGTTGGTGGACAAGTTGGCGAGTAGGGGCACAACGGCTCTTGCTATGGATATGATACCGCGGATATCGAGGGCGCAGGTGTTTGATGCGCTGAGGTAGGTCTTTCGAGGATGCTAGTAAAAGATGAGTTGCCGTTGCTGATTTATGGGGTAGTTCAATGGCCAATTTGGCGGGGTATAAAGCTGTTTTGTTGGCTGCGGATCATTTTGGGAGAATGATGACAGCTCAGACGACGGCAGCGGGGTAAGTCAAAGCCTTCTTCCTATGTATAACTCCGCTGACTGCTAAATTCTAGAAAGGTAAGCAGCATTTGAGCTCATCCATTCTGTTTACCAACTCTAGCAGATTCCGCCATGCAAGGTCCTTGTAATTGGAGCTGGTGTTGCAGGTCTAAGTGCCATTGGCCAGGTATGTCTTTCCACCCTTCTGTCCATTTACATACCAATCCTTTTAGGCTAAACGCATGGGCGCCATTGTACGAGGATTTGACACACGTTCAGCAGCCCGTGAGCAAGTGCAATCCCTTGGAGGCGAATTCATTGAGGTAGAGATCGAGGAAGACGGCTCAGGGGGCGGAGGATATGCAAAAGTGATGTCAAAGGAATTCATCGAAGCCGAAATGAAACTCTTCTTAGAGCAATGCCGAGAAGTAGACATTGTGATTACTACCGCTCTGATTCCTGGGAAACCTGCCCCAAAGTTGATTACGGAAGAGGTAAGCATAGACAACTACCCACCATTTCTCCTCTGATTGTAGATGCCCAGATGATTTCAGCCATGAAGCCCGGCTCGATTATTGTTGATCTCGCTGCCGAGAATGGTGGAAACTGTGTAAAAACCATTCCAGGACAACTCGTTGAGCATAACGGAGTCAAGATTATTGGTTCGTCCGCTCAAAGTATACTTCCTAACCCCAATTGATCAAATGTAGGCTACACGGATCTTCCTTCGCGACTTGCGACACAATCATCGACTCTCTATTCCAACAACATCACCAAATTCCTTCTCTCCATGACACCGGAGGACAAAAAGTTTGGCGTTGACTTAAAAGACGAAGTGGTCCGCGGCTCAATTGTCACTTACAAGGGCGATATAGTTCCCACAGCTCCACGACCAGCACCTCCACCTACTCGACCTCGTCCTGCCCAGCCACTTCCTGATGCTGCCGCTGCAGCTCTCGCTATTACGCCATGGCAGAAGACAACACGAGAAGTGGCAACCGTCACAGGAGGGATGGGACTTGCTGTGGCGCTGGGAAAGGCGACCGGCCCGCTCTTTATGGGTAATGTATTTACGGCTGCTCTGGCTGGACTTATTGGATATAGAACTGTATGGGGCGTTGCGCCTGCGCTTCACTCGCCGCTTATGAGCGTTACGAATGCCATCTCTGGTGAGGAATAGCTGGTCGTTTCTAGGCACGTAGTAATGCTAATGCGGTTTAGGAATGGTCGGTATTGGTGGTTTCTTCATCATGGGTGGAGGAATTCTGCCGCATACTTTCCCACAGCTCTTGGGATCGTTGTCTGTTCTGCTGGCTTTCGTAAACGTCTCTGGTGGATTTGTGATTACGAAGCGAATGCTGGATATGTTCAAGCGTATGATACCCTTCTTCGTCTGTAGAATATCGACTAAACAAACCCACAGGTCGCGACGATCCTCCCGAATATCCATGGCTATACGCAATTCCTGGAACTGTGTTTGGGGCGGGTTACATTGCAGCTGCAAGCACCGGTATGGCAGGTCTAGTGCAGGCAGGATACTTGGCTAGTAGTTTATTGTGCATTGGTTCACTTTCTGGATTGGCATCTCAAGCTACTGCTCGACAGGGAAATATTCTTGGTATATTAGGAGTCAGCTCTGGGATCCTTGCATCTCTTGCTGCAGTTGGGTTCCCTCCTGCAGTATTAATGCAATTCGCGGGTGTAGCTGGTTTTGGCAGTATCGTCGGTGAGTAGCATTCGTGCTTGCAACAAGGCTTAGACTAACGTCTTTCAGGATTGCTCATCGGTCGACGAATTACCGCTACTGTACTTCCGCAGACAGTTGCCGCCTTGCATTCAGTCGTTGGTCTAGCTGCCGTCTTGACCAGCATCGGCAGTGTCATGGCACATATCGGGGATATCTCCATGCTACATTTGGTGTCAGGATACCTGGGAGTTTTGATCGGTGGCGTTACATTTACCGGCTCGATCGTAGCTTTCCTGAAGCTTGCAGGGCGGATGTCTTCTAAACCTATCAGAATTCCCGGGCCTCGGCACGCACTCAACTCTTCATTACTAGGTCTCAATATAGCTACTTTTAGCACCTTCTTGGCTATGGCACCCGGGGCACCGCTGATCGCTGCTGGATGTTTGGCTGGAAATGCGGCGCTGAGTTTTTTGAAGGGTTATACAACGACTGCGGCAATTGGTGGGGCTGATATGCGTGAGTATTAAGGTCCACAGATATGAGCGAGATTGCTGACATGTTCACAGCTGTTGTAATCACCGTCTTGAATGCATATTCGGGATTTGCATTGGTTGCTGAAGGTTTCATGCTCGACAACCCTCTTCTCACAACAGTCGGCTCGCTCATTGGCGTCAGCGGCTCTATCCTATCCTACATCATGGTACGTCTCCTCTCTTTCTAATCCTTCCCCACATCCCCACTAATATCTTCCAGTGTGTAGCCATGAACCGCAGCATAACAAACGTCCTCTTCGGCGGAATCGCACCAATCGCAAACGAAGACTATAAAATGGAAGGCAGCATTACTAAAACCAACATTGAGGAGACAGCAGATGCTCTAGCGACAGCTGAGAGCGTGATTATTGTCGTGGGGTATGGCATGGCGGTCGCAAAGGCGCAGTATGCCATCAGTGAGATTACGAGGATGTTGAGGAACAAGCGGGTTAAGGTTCGGTTTGCTATCCATCCTGTTGCGGGAAGGATGCCGGGACAGTGTAATGTGCTATTGGCGGAGGCAAATGTGCCTTATGATAGTAAGTCCCTCCTTTTCCTGTTCCATTTCCCTGCTTCTGTGATTGGACAGAAAAACAAGAGCTGACTCAACACAGTTGTCCTCGAAATGGACGAAATCAACGACGACTTTGGCGACACAGACCTCACACTCGTCATCGGCGCGAATGATACCGTAAATCCCATTGCACTGGAACCCGGATCTAGCATTGCGGGGATGCCCGTATTGCACGCGTGGAAGAGCAAGCAGGTTATTGTTATGAAGAGGGGTATGAGCAGTGGTTATGGTAAGTCGGGTTCTCCTGTTACTGTTTTTTTGATGGCCGGGATAGAGCGACAAATGCTAATTGGATACAGCGGATGTACCGAATCCCATGTTCTTCATGCCAGGCACGAAGATGTTGTTTGGAGACGCGAAGGATTCGTGTGATGCTATCAAGGGAGCTTTGGAGGGGAGGAATAAACTGTTTGATGTTTGAGGGGGGTGCATATGCCTATGATGGATTCATCAATAACTCGTGGAGGACAAGGAGTTGCGGGAGCATCGGTTTGGGGTTTTGGGAACATTACTTCTTAGGAATTCGATTCTGCATGGTGGCATGGCATAGTATGCGTTGCATTATAGTATAGTTGCAGTTCTTGGTAGTTTTGATTGCAATCCAATACCCTTTTCACCCCGGACTGCGTCTGTTGGCGCAAAACGTGGATATGAAGCGATCTAGGCTCCTTTCATCAACAGCACGATGACTATTAGGCGGGTAAGAGTTGGCTCTTTGATCGATTGTAATTTATAGTCTTATTAAAAGAAGACGGGAGGCTTTGCAGTGGATAGAAAAAGCAGCACTAATTTATAATGCCCAGCCGGCGTAGAATATTAAAAGTTAACTGTAGTGAGAGTAAGTGCCGCTTCCACCTCTCTAGTATAAGGAGCATTAGGCTTTTATAGAGAAGGACGCAAAACACTATAGGCACTAACCCCCCAGTTTGAAAACAACCCAAAAGATGGTTCTTGACACATATATCCGAATAAGATAAAGACAGTTACAAATTCAGCCTTATCCCTAGAGATAGCCTTGCGCTAATAATTCACCGTTCCCATGGCGAAAGTCAATCATACATATTTAATAAACTATAGATCGAAAAACAAAATTCACAACCAGCTTCAAACATCAACCAACTTCAATTACCAACTGGACAAAGCGATAGCAGACAGCCCGGCAGACAAGATGATAGAGTACTACTATTACGGCGAGTAGAGTGAGGAAGAGCGTTATGGTGAGAAGAAAGACGGCACAAACAACCCTGTTAATGAAGTTGAGAACAACGGCCGAAGCAACCCTCACGATCAGCTCGGAAAAGAGGAGAGCTTTGCAAATGGCGGTACTCGTACTGGCAAGATTCTCTCCACACCTCCAGGGCAATTATACCTCTACGGAGCAAAATTGATGAAGTCCCAGGGTTGAAAAGGCCATCGTCGCAACCTCTATCAGTCATCACTCTGCCCCAGCGCTTACTCCCTTTTCTTTACCTATACTCTCTTCCTACACCCTTTCTATCTCTCTCTCCTCTCTTCTCTACTTAGCACTCCTACTTCCTCTTCTTTTACTATCTCTTCCCTCTACTTCTCCTTTCTCCTCTTCTTATCTTTTCTCCTTCTCTCCTCTACTCTTTTCCCTATACTAGGGGTCCTGCTCTAGCTCCTTCCGCTATATCTCTCTCTCCTTCTCCTAAAACTTATATCTCTAAGAATTATAGGTCTCTCTCTTGCTCTGCCTGCCTCTCTTGCGCCTATCTACTACTCTGCTCTTTATACTCTTTATAGTCCTATGTCCTAGCCTTATAATACTTCTAATAATCCTATAGCTCCTGCTCCTCCTCATATAATATAAGCTATATATAATCCTTAACTGTAATTAACTAGCTATACTGCTTTCCTTGCTCTCTCCTCCCTATCTGCGCCTGCTAAGCTTAGATATGCCTTATAAGCTCTTCTTAGATAGGAGGAGGTTGCGGATCTGCCTACTTATACTTATTTCGGCAGCTATATACTACTTTTAAGTTCTTCTTATAGTAGAGTTTATATATATAGAATCGGCCAAAAAGAGAGGCTCTGCGGACTTGTAAATAGCTTAAGCAACGGGTTGCAGGCCCTTCCTAGTAGCCTATAAACTGTAAAGAGTATTAGCTTAGACTATAAACCTGTAAATTGCTACTTATATGTAGAGGCTAACCCTGCCCTTGCTCTCCCTCTTCTCCTACTTCTACCC